>JABCKE020007934.1:0-10215 GCA_013186425.2 Fusarium sp. NRRL 62610 | reverse complement strand
TCTCAAATTTGACCCACCTATCGCCGAACCCATTTTGCTCCAAAACACCACAAGACAACCCTAAGAACCATAACGAAGAGGCAAGGAACTATGGAAGAAGTTCTAACGGGTTAGAATTTATTCCATTCACTTTGCAAACCTACCAAAACAGAGACCACGAATCAAAGAGATTATAGATAACCAGAATAGCCAACCGTCGTGTAGATACATAATCCTACCGGGCCAACCCGAATCCTACCCTACATCATCAATGATTCTCATTTCAGTACGGGGTAGAGATGTCATTAGCCTTTGTTTCAAACAGCACGTTGAGTATTCTACCCTATATGAAATTGTTTCTTTGTTTTTTTGAAACTACGAGAAATTAAGGTGAAATTTCTCGGAATGTTTTGCGGTGTTTTCCCCGCCCATTGTTCCTTCGGACCTGTCCCGAGAGTTATCGCGACATCCGCCACTACTCTCATTTAGCCTAAGAAAACCACGCGAGGTCTGAAGATCCGGGGTTGAGGCGGGGTATTCAGTGGCACTGATGCCCTTGTTACTACGTAGTTTATTTACTGGTGGCAAGGCCGACGTTTCTGTCCATTCCCGTGGCTTTTGTGTACATGTCATTCACAATGTCTCGCCTTGCCTACGCGCTCTGGAGCTGGTGTCTCTTCACCTCACTGGCTCAAGCTCTCTGGAACCCAATCATCTCTGGATGGAATCCAGATCCAGCCATCCTTCGTGTTGACGATGATTATTACATTGCTACTTCATCATTCGAATACTGGCCTGGTATACCCATTTATCACAGTACGAGCCCTTATGCCTTATGGTCTTGATGTCTTCTAATGTTTTCTAGGCAAGGATTTATCCAATTGGAAGCTGAAATCTCATGCTCTCACGAGACCTGAGCAGCTGCAGCTCTATGGGACTCCCACTGGAGCAGGTAAGTACTGGTTGCGCTCATCGCGTTTCCGACACGTTGAAAATCGTCATCTGACACACTCCTAACAGGCGCTTGGGCACCTAGCCTGGCCTACTTCGACGGAAAGTTCTGGCTGTCAGCCATGACGAGATGGACATACGACCCTGTCGCACGCGTCTGGCCCAGAGTCTGGTTCATGTCTTCGCATGATCTCAAAACTTGGTCAGATCCCGTCTGGGCCGAACCTTGGGGCATTGATCCAGAGCTCTTCCGTGATCCCGTATCCAACAAGACGTATCTCAATCTGATGGCTCCCAACAACAACAAAGATCGACTTTGGGGCCTCTCTCAGTGTGAGGTCTCGTTATCATCGGGCAACTGTGTCGGGCCATACGTCAGTCTTTGGAATGGAACACTACCGCACAACAATACGGCCAGACCTGAAGGACCCAAGATGTACCACAAGGACGGCTGGTACTATCTGCTCATTGCGGAGGGTGAGTGAACCATGTTATATTGTATGTCTGATTAGGTTTGCTAACATTTCCAGGTGGTACGGATCAACAGCACCGGGCGACCATCGCGAGGAGCAAATCTCCGTCCGGCCCTTTCGTTAGTGATCCACACAATCCCCTCATGTTTAACGGACAATGGGGTTTCACCAACCTGACTGTTCAGTCAACTGGCCACGCTACCCTTGTAGAGACTGCGGATGGAGACTGGTACGCCTCATTCCTGGCTCGCCGTAATATCAATGGCTCATCTCCACTTGGTAAGCACAACAGCAGACCAATTCCGTAACGGCATAACTAACAATGTCAAGGACGCGAAACATTTCTTGTTGATGTTGATTGGAAGGATGGATGGCCAGTCTTCAACAAGGGAAACCCAATCCTTCTAAGTGAACAAGTTGGGCCAAAGGTTGGTCGCCGACGGGCTCCTCCCAAATGGGTCGACAACTTCTCGACAAAGAAGCTCGATCCATCGTGGTATCAACTTCGAACGCCCTACACCAAGAACTACGACCTCAAGAAAGGTCGACTAGTTCTCAAGCCCAATGTCTTTGGCCTTAGCGACCGCGATACTCCAGCGGCTTTCCTGCGCAAACAAAAGTCCCTCAACATGACGTGGTCGGCCGAGTTGTCTAGTTTTCGCGGAAACTTGGGTCCCAGGAACCGCATTGGAATCTCGTCTTATCTTTCCGAGTTTCAGCACCAGGATATTGGTATCCGGGGATGCGTGAATCAGACGGGGATGTGCATTTACACAGAACTAAACAAGAATGGGACACAAGAAGTAAGCTAAAAGAAACCCTGTCGCATGGCCTCACGACTAACAAGGACAGTACTGGCAAACGCCTCTGAACCAAACAAAGGGGCTGAACAAGGGCTTCCAGTTACACATCAGAGCTGAACCGCTTAGCTACCATCTCGGTTACAGCATCGCAGGTGATGAACCAACCTATGTCACTTCGATTGCATCTTCCTGGCAGGCCTTTCCTCCAACAGGCTTCTTCGTGTTTAGCGGCGCATCTTTTGCCCTTTTCGCGACAGGAGAAGGTGAACCTTGGCCATACGACGCGCCGGAAGTCGGATTTGAGAAGGTGTGGGAAACTTACTACGAGGAGGATATCCCGGACTACGATCAGTGGGAGTGATGGGCGGCTAAGAACCTGGAACGTGAGATGTGGTCTTGTTGGCTTTTGAGTCACCGCTGGTTGTGAACATGGGCACATACATGCAAACAATTGAGATAGCAAATAGTTATGTCAAATGTATATCGTTCTAGTATAACGGGTTATGATTAATGGTGCGTTCTGAGTAGTTAATATGGCACTTTTATTATTGTTATTTTCATAGCATCCATCCGCGTTTGACTCCCTGTGACGCCTAATTGCGAGCTCAAGCCAAATACTTCACTGAAACATGTTTTAGATACCTAGGTACCTACCTATAAGGCTTTTACCAGCGATCAGAATATCCGCAGTTCATTAATCCCAGAACTGGCTACCCTCAGGCAAAACTGAAGTGCTTTGAGAGCTTTCTAGTATTTGGGCAATGCTCTCGTGACCTCTCCCCCTCGCCATCTCGACAATCGTGCCTGGACTCTTATCCACTGAGCCTACATAGGCACCGCCGTCTATCAGAGCCATCACGGCTCGCTCATGACCCCACCAAGAAGACCAGAATATAGCCGGTTGCTCAGACCTTGGTTTGTTGTTTGTTTTTGCGTCAGGCAGCTTTGCCAGAAGTTCAACGATTTCTTCATGTCCATGCCTCGCTGCGATCCACAAAGCTGTCTGCCCCCGGTAAGACGGTGAGGCTGTATGTATGCCTTGACTGATAAGCTGCTCGATGCACTCTATATTCCCATCTCTTGCTGCGTCGTAGAGCTTCTCGAAATCGCGCCGCGTGTGATATTCGAGACCTCTCTGTTGGGATATCTCAATTTCCGTGAAGTCCCTAATAGCAAACACGCGCGCCCTGAACAAGCCCGTCGGGATTGAACGCCCAGTCTCTCTAAACCCCCGACTGACAAGTAAATCAAGGACGTCTAATCCAGTCATGGCTGCTACTTCTAGCAACTCCTTGTCATGAGGGACCTCTCCCGACAAATCGAGGAGGAGCGTTAGCACCGCCTTCGCGTTTCCAGTATTCCCCGCCGCTGCTTTCCACACATCCGTAGTGATGGTCGGTTGGTCTCCCTCTTGGTCAAGCAGAACCCTCATCACTCCCTCAGCATTCGAATAATTCCCAGCTGCTGCTTTCAATACCTCCTCGGTAATTAGAATCGTGTCTCTCTGCCGGTCGAAGAGCATTTCCATCAAGCACTCCCCGTTCCGTGGGTTTCCCGCTGCTGCTTTCACCACTTCCTCAGTGATCTCGAACTCTTCTCCACGCCGGTCAAGGAGGAACTCCATCAGCTGCATACTGCTATTGTCGTTTTCTGCTGCTGCCTTTCCCACCTCCTCGGTGATGGTAATCTCCTCTCCCCTTCGATCAAGGAGCAGTTTCACCACTTCTTTGGCGTGTCTGGGGTTTCTCACTGCTGCAATTGCCACCTTCTCCGTCAGGTGAACTTCATTCTCTCTGCAATCGAGTAGAAACTCCATCACTTCTCGGTCGAATGATATTGCAACTCGGGCCAGGTTTTCTTCTGTAATTTTGATGTAGTCGCCTCTTCGCCCGAGAAGGTCGACCATCACCCCGAGTTTTTCAGCCTTGGCTGCATTCTTCTGACCACCTTCCTTTTTGTATGTCATGTTCAGGTTGTCCATGACCGCTATTTTGTGATGATTGTCTGCATGTGGAACGTTGTTGAGAGTCTCGACGGCTTTTTCGAGTCTTTTGATTGCCTCCTCGTGCTGTCCTGAGTCTCTGAATACGAGTCCCAACCTCTCCAGGCGAGCTGCCTCATCCAAGAGCTTTTCTTGCTCCGTCGTATCATCTTTTGCTGGCTGACTTTCCAAGAGACATGTGTAGTCTTTTCCAGCATTCGAATTTCTGGCGGCCTTCTCCCAGTCCCAGATCAGTAGACAATGGTGGGGGAATGCCCCGACGCTGCTGAAATTATTTGACCACATGAATACTGACACTCCTCTCCCATTTACCTCTTCAAAGACAAAACCATTGGGTAAAGAAATGGCGATTGCAACAATAGCGCAGTAGTCGTCATACACCCTGATGATGGTAGGTGTGGATGATCCTTGTAGAAGACAGATGATATCACCCACCTGAATGGACTTGGCCGAAGCGTGCAGGGTGTGTTGGGCCCAAAGTCTTTCTCTAGCAGTGAAAGGTTTAGATGCATCCTGAAAAATTATCTCGACCCTTTGTTTATCATCTTTGTGCTCCAGCACGGATGATATATGACCGAGCACACAGACATCGCTGCGAATTGTTGCAATCTCCTTGTCGTGCCAAGTCTCCACTGACGCCACTTCACCGACAAGAGATCGGACAAGTCGATGAAAGAGGTCTTTCCATAAAGCCCTGTAGTCGGGCATCAAGTCAGCTCTGATGGACACATCAGAGCTCATACCTATCAAGGCATAGACCTTGTCCCGGCGATCAGTAGCTTCGCGGTTGTGATACATGTCCACAAGCTGTCCAAGGGACGCTATACCAAGAGAGAATCTGTCCGAAGAACTGGTCACAGCTTTTGGCCGGAAAACTGCGTCCTTGATAAGGTAGACAGCCGACATGATTCGACTCTGCACAGCTGGAGCCTTAGAGAGGTCTAGGTGTTTCATGCCTGAGCAGAACGCATGCCCCTCAATTTCTGTAGAATGACACATGATTAGGACATGCCGAGCAGCAGCAACTTCCTGAAGTACCTGAATTTGCTTTGTCAAAAACGTCTCCCCAGTCGCTATAGGGTTGCGCAGTTACTTACCCAGATGCGCCGAAACCAAGAGCGTTGGAGTAGATGTAGGACGGCTTCATGGCTCGTTCCGTTGGTAGAGGACTGGACCGACCCACTGCCTGCAGCGGCACGGCGTATTTCTTCGAGCGCTAGATCGCCATCCGATGGCGCATCTCTATGCCCTCCAGCGGGCATTTCTTCAAGCCAAACGATCACACGGCTTGCCTTGGCATAGATCTTTGCCATGGCTTTGACCTGTCGATCCCGCTCCTCCGTGTCATTTTGGTTGATGCAAACAGCGTCGGCCCATACGATTCGCGGAAGAGAACCATCTCGGAGACGTGATAGCGCTGCGTGGAGGTTCTCCGTAACGGGCACACAACCGGTAGGAGTGAAAATAGATTGCGTCTTTTCCGGAGAGCCCCAGACGTAAGACAGGGCCTCATAAAGATGCGCACCTGCCCTTGAGCCTAGGAGCAGGTAGTCAAAGAGCTGGCATTGAATCGGGGTATCCTTATTCTCATGCGGCATCAGCCACAGCAGGCGGATACAGTCCTTTGGCAGAGGGGAGTAGTGATAGGTTGAGGGAGAAAGGCATGCAGAGGTCACACCGTTGAACGCCGCGCTCCCCTGGGCGAACACGAACTCGGCTGGGGAAGCGGCAGGCGGCACAGAGTCAGCATCGCGCGCCAGAGTCTCTGCGCCTTGCACAGGGCTGCCATCGCCCTGCCCAGACTTCTCTGGGCTCGGCGTCTCGGGAGGCATGGTTGCTCCAGACAATAGTGTTAATTAGCGTGACGGTGGCTCTGACTAAGGCTGGGGTTGTATCACGATGTAGTGGGAAAACATCTGAGGCTTTGTGCCTCATAGTAAAGACCCCTCAGTAATCCCCGCAAAGCCGGCCGCTTAGATGCATGCTTACAACAGCGGGATCGTTAAAAAGATAATGTGGCTTGTAAGTTGGTATTCCATCTTGCACCCTATCAGCTCTCAGCAATAGAATCGAGGTGCATTTTAGAATGGCTAATGAACGCTGTGAAGTGGCGTAACCAGACGACTTGATAGTGGCTGATACGCTAGGGCCAGGGCGTTTCTAAATAAGGCCGCAGAGTACAGTTAGGTTAAATAATACTAGCACAAGCATTGTTCATTGGTAATAATTCTCTTAGGCTCTTATTCTTTGCCCTGGCTGCTCTATACGCTCTCATTTTTACTACTAGCTTTGGACAGGCTCCTCTAGAACTTCTGACCGCGGTGTGACTCTAGGCTTGGCGTTTTTGGCGCCTCAAGGATGTCATCCTTAATCTCGAAGGCGTAATCCGCAGTCTTTGGTACCAGAGATAAAACCAAGCCGACAGGGCATTTATGTCCACCAAGACATGTGTGCGGAGTTGATGATGCGACAGAAAGAGTGGTCAGAAGAGATAGTCATATTGGGTTTCTTGATTGTAGGTATCCAAGAGACCGTCAAACGTCAGTCTTGGTAATTCGGAATCAGATGCCTCTTTTATCTTTGTCCCTTTTCTCGGTTGCAAATACCAATTTCGAAGACCGATACTCTTTCAAACGATATGTGGTCCGAATGTAGAAGGTGGAACCTGACGATATCACCAGAGCATCCACTCACCGGGAGGATCCCCGAGACCTATTCCGTCCCCGATATGAAAGTAAATGCATTGAACAGATTTCAAATCAACATTCTTAATAGGTTTTCAAGAGTCTTTATTTCGATTATATCCTTGGACTTACTCTTTCTTTGTTTTTTATAGAACATTTGACCACCTACGCTGTTCTCTTGTTGCTTTGTGGTCTCGCTTATTCCCAATTTGCTCTGTTGAAGATGACGCTCCAATACGTGGATACGGCCACCCACCAATTGGCAAAGAAGCGTAAAGTTTCGGTTCGTCATTATATCATTTTTCTGGGGGTCAAATAACTGACATTTTCCATAAGCAGTTCGACGACCAACCAATCAATGGCTCGAAAGAAAAGAACCGTGAAAGTGCTCTAGCCAATGCCGGCTTGTCATTACCAAAGTTCAAGCACCTTGAGCTTCTCTACTCTCCGTCTGTTGGGGCAAAGATTTGGGCTGTCGCTAAGAAGGACCTCGACTCGGTACTCCTATCATAACTAGGTCTCCTCTTCTTGCTAACAGTCTAAACAGTCTGAACCACCCACATGGTATCCAGAGTATACCAAGCCAGGAAGCACCGGATACGTCTATCGAGATCTTTCATTTTGGACCTCAGGATTCTTTCCCGGTTCACTCCATCTCCTCTTAGAACGTACAAGAAAGTACCGGGGCGAGTTGGACTTGCTCGGCTACAGCTCTGACAAGGGAGCCTCTCCCCATGTTCTTCAGCTCGAGTATGTATAAAACTCACCTCAACACCATGATGCAACCACTGACAGTATTATACAGACACGCTTGCAAATGGTGGACCGAAAACCTCCACCAAAATGGTTCCCTCCTTGGCACGCACGATCTCGGATTCATGGTCTGCCCCTGGGCTCGTGTACAATGGGAACTTCACCGTGATCAAAGAGCCTTTGATACTATGATGAAAGCGGCAAACACTTTGGCAGATCGCTTTAGCGAGACTACTGGCTGCATGAGATCGTGGGATCAATGCCAAACAAAGTGTTACTCGTTTACAGATCTCAGCAAAGACTTTCTGGTAATCATCGTGAGTAGAGTCCATCTTTTGCAAGTTACATATCTGACATGAAACTAGGACAATATGATGAATCTCGAAGTCCTATTCTGGGCTGCGTCACAGACCCCATCCCGAGCAGAGTCAACCCGATTCTTCGACATTGCGGTTGCCCACGCACGTACCTCGCAAAAGTATCACGTCCGCGACGACTCCTCGACCTGCCATGTCGTCAACTTCGATCCCTCGACCGGAACCCTTAAAGAGCGTCTTACGAACCAGGGTTATAGTCATACATCATGCTGGTCTCGAGGTCAGGCGTGGGCAATTGCAGGATTTGCCGATGCGTATAAATGGACTGGCGAGGTTGCGTTCCTCGACACGGCCAAGCGCTGTGCCGACTACTTTCTGACGAGACTACCTGACACGCAGATCCCGCCATGGGATTTCGATGCTGCCGCAGTCTCTGATGGGACACAGCAACCTCCTGATACGAGCGCTGCACTCGTGGCCGCGTATGGAATGCTGGTTATGCATAAAATGCTTCTAAGCCGCGGCGAACAATCTCCCTACCTTGAGCATGCTCTACGAATCGTCGACGCTGTTTGTTCCAGACACTTGAATCCATCTGCACACGGGAAGGAAAAGAGTCGTCCCATCGACACTGTCGAGAACGGCTCTGGTGTGCCCGTGTCGCATGTAGAGTGGGACATCGGCGAAGGAGACACGATTGTCAATGGAGCGACGATCAACAATTTCAAGTTTGCTCCGCGTCGATGGGCCAATCATGGATTGGTCTACGCTGATTACTTTTTCCTTCTTGTTGGAAACAAGCTTCTAGAGATGAATGTTCTTAGACAGATGCTGTAGACAGCAGTGTGTGGTTTTGGTCTTTTCTTTCTATCTGGTCTAGTTTTAGAAATATCATGTGCTTTGGGATAACATCACTAGTTTGACAAATATCATATGCTTTTGGGAAATATTATGTGCCTCGAGGTAACATCTACATTCGAGACTGTGCCTTCATGATGCCATTGCCTAGAGTTGTTGAACTTTGACGATGAATTTGCTCTCAATGTAGTTGATGTCCCGCCCTCCGTTCATGGCTTAACCCGCAAATTGGGGGTTGATGCGGGGACCCCTGACACTCAAGGTCGCATGATGATTCTGGGGGTGGTTTCCCAACAGCCGTTCCCCGGACATTGGCGCGGTTCATCTTGGATGGTGACATGACGTGATCTCCACAACTCTAGCGACGCATCGGACAAACCTTCGGTCCTGCTCCGATAGCATCGAATAACCCTGGAAAGCTCATCGGCATGGGGTGTTTGCAACACCTGACCGGAGAAATTAGCGCTAGATGTGACTAGTCAGCGGGGCCAGTCCAGAACAAGTCGACTTTTCGGGGCTGTCCCGGTAATTCCCCCGGACTCCAGAGTGCAACCCCCCGCGAGATTCGTTGCGTAGCATCATGACACTCCAATGGCAGAAGACCAACATCCAAAGGTTCATCAATATCAAGGCCACGCTCGCACCAGTTCCCATTGAGAATCATCATCCACAAGACACTCACGACTGTATTCGCAATACACGCTGATCGACAATACGGGACTCAACATGACGAAACAAGCCGAGGTGCAGCACAGTGACTCCATCACTGCCGCGAGAGCGGTGGCTGTGGAAGACAGTAATGTCGCAGATATCGAGGTATGGCGCAACTTGGATGCCACTACTCCACTGAGTCCTGATTCTAACTGTATGAGTTTAGACTGCCAACTACGCTGGCGCTCCTGTTGAGATTGACGATGCCACCAACAAGGAACTCTTCTGGACCGTAAACAGGCGCATCCTGGCTTGTATGCTTGGAACCTACTTCTGCCAGTCTCTCGACAAGGGTACCCTCGGTTTCTCTTCTGTCATGAACATCCAAGAAGATGCGAATCTTCACGGACAGCAGTTCTCGTGAGTCCACACCTTCTCATAACTTGAGCAAAATTGACACCGATAGATGGTTGGGAACAATCCTTTACATGGGCGTTCTCGTCGGTGAATACCCAACCAACCTCCTCCTCCAGAAACTTCCCGTCGCGAAGTACCTCGCCGTCAATGTCTTTTGCTGGGGATGCGTCATTACTTGCTCTGCGGCTGCGAAGAACTTTGCTTCGCTCATGGTGGTTCGCTTTCTCCTGGGTGTTTTTGAGTCTTGTGTGCAGCCTTCGTTCATCATCATGTAAGTTCTTACTGCAACGCGGTTCTTTGACTTCTCTAATCTGGCCTCCTAGGACG
>JABCKE020007804.1:0-12107 GCA_013186425.2 Fusarium sp. NRRL 62610 | reverse complement strand
GTCGCTGCAGCGACACCCCAGGAGTCCATGGCGACTGCAGACACTCTGAGCACCGACTTTTTGCCTCCTGAATTCTTCTCGGCGGTATGTGAAAACTATCCAGATATCAAGTTCTCAGTTGTGTGGCTAACTAGTGATCCAGGACAACCCCATGGAGTGGGATATATCCAGCCTCCTAGGTATTCCTACCATGAGCAGAGAAGGCCAGGCTCAATGGCCCGTATCATATTGATATCATCTCCTAATTGAATGATGGTTTGTACAGCTCTTGAAATGATGGAACGGGACCGAATGTCCATAGTCCAAGGGGGAACCACAAAACAGGTGGATAAGCACAGGGAATGGGGTATCTTGCAAAAAACTGGCAGAAAAGTACAGGATTCTTGTATCAGGTCGTTGGGATTCGTAATCCATTAGTCGTCATAATACCCATCATATGTACCTTGCATTGCTTGCGTGCTCACCCATTCTTCGCTGGCTAACCCTCTCATGCACCTCATCTGAAGTCCACCAGGGTCCTTGTGCCAGTCACAAGCAAAATCGCAGTCGGGCGTGTCGGTTGCTCCAAAGTACTTACAAATGGTGGCGTGTCGACACTTGTTTGTGCTCTCACAATACTCGGCCAGAGCTTGGAGACTCTTGAGCCTAGCCCTCTGGTTTGTCTCTTCTTTGGAGTCGGATCGAATCATTCGCGTCACTCGTTCCAAGTCTTCTCGGCTGTAGTATAAGAAGCAATAGCTCGCATTACCGTCTCGGCCTGCACGACCGGCCTCTTGGTAATAGCCCTCAAACGACTTGGGAATGCGCCAGTGAACCACGAAGCGCACGTTGTTCTTGTCAATACCCATGCCGAAAGCGGTTGTGGCAACGATAATATCATAGCCAGGGTCGTTACGGATCCAACGGGAGAGAGTCTCCTCTTTGACGTCCTTGGGGAGTTTGGCATGAAAGGGTCGAGCTCCAATACCCTCATCTCGAAGGGAAGATGCGAGAGATTCACATTCATCTCGAGATATGGTATAGATGATACCGGGTACACTCTCCACCCTCTCATTGACTTGTGTCAGCTCAGCCAATCTTTCATCGGCACGACGGCGACTGTAGACACCTCGAATCCACCGTAAAAAGTCATTGAGACGGTTCTCGTCCTCATCTTTGGTGTACCGAATCTCGAGATGCAGGTTTTGTCGTTGAGGGTTCATGAGAAACTCTTTCGTCCTCTCTGGCGTCTGGTCCAGTTTCAGAATGGATAGCACATCCCGACGAACCTGTGGATTCGCTGTCGCAGTGAGGCACATGATGGGGACATCCGGGAACGTTTCTCGAAACCATGAAAGACGCTTAAAGTCTTTTCGAAAATCATGACCCCATTCCGAGATGCAATGAGCTTCATCGATGGCTATGCGAGCAAGCTCTTTCTGTTTGTGGACCAATTGCAGTCGTTCGCGGAAACGAAGGCCAGAGCATAGTTCGGGTGTAACGTACAAAAGACGGGTCCTTGGATGCCCAGTCTCAAGATCACGTTGGATACGGTCACGCTCCTTAGGCGGGGTGGTGCTGTTGAGAGAGTTGGCGTCTATCCCAGAAGCTTTGAGAGCTTCCACTTGGTTGATCTGGCAAAGAATTAGATCCGGTATGAACGAAGGATCCAAGATTCCTTACCATCAAACTTAGCAAAGGGGATACAACGATAGTAACTGAGGTGCATCGTTAGTAGAAGACCAATACTCAGTGATTAAGCGACATGACTTACTGCCCTGGTCGATGACTGCCGGCAATTGAAAGCACAAACTTTTGCCAAAGGACGTGGCGGCTTGAACGTAAACATCGTAACCATCAAGAGCGGCCTCGATAATCTCACGCTGGTGCGGCCTGTTGAGGGCTGCGAGTCAGATAATGCGGGTTGTGATGCAGGAATAGTTGCGGCAAACCTGAAATCGTCCTTGTTGAACTGCCTTCTTAGTGTGAAGCCAATGTCTGTGCATGAATTGGTCCTCTTCAGAGGAGGCATTGTGCTTGCGTCAGCCTGAGCATAGATTCACAGATTTACTGCGTGAATGCTTGGAGATGTGTCGTCGAGCGGAGTGGAGCCGCGAACTACCGACCACTCAGTTCATAGCAAGTGGTCAGAAGCCGCTCCTTTCTCGGAACTCGATAACGGTTCACACTGGTGTTGTTAACCTATAGCTCTAGCTTGCGTGTTCAGGTAGGAGTGTTGGCTGACTTACAGAGTTGCAGTAAGGAGGGTCTCTATTTCTCCTTTTGGCAATCGTATCGACCTCTGGGCGACCAAGATCCACCAAATTTTGCAGGGTCTGCAACCCTGCTATTAGTGGTCTCTGGTGAGCGTGGTGAAGGATGAAGTGATGCGCAGGGGTGTGAGCGAGATCGCCATGCGCTGCCGGAGTCGTGATATCTCCGTACCCCAGCTTCGGAGTCGGGAAGCTGGAAGGCGGGCCTGGCGGTCACGTGCACTCCGACTCCGAGTCGGCCGAAGTGTTTTGTCAGCTCGTTCCGTGAGCCTCTGTCAGCATCAAAACAGGCTATTTACGTCTCATCACTCCTACGACACATGGTTGGCGCACAATCGGAAGCGGTGCATCGAGTTACAAGGCGTGTCGGGGTTGGAATTCGCGATACGGGGGACCCTGAGTCTTGTCTCAGCCGTCAACTGGCTGCACCTGCTACATACACGAACGCCGACCGCGGGATGATGTGATGGGTGTGGTCAGCAGAGAGACAAGCAGAGACAGCCCAGTGGTCCGGCCAAGGAGAGTGTGCCAGTGTCAGCGCCCCGAGCGCCAGAACTGAGTGCGTGCCTTGCATTACTCGCCGGAGGCTTGGACAGGGGTCGACGACTCGACTGAGTCCGTTCCAGCCAGAGCAGCCAGACAAGAGCCTAGGCCGCCCTCCAACAGCAGCCATCCCTTGATGGATGCCAGTGACGGCGTCGACGGACGGTTGAATGGAGACGCTTAACGGGCTTTGTGTTGTTTCATAGGTTGACATTACCCCTCGTCTCCCACTTTTCTGTTGCTTCCAATGCCTCCAGGAACGGTCCCGAGCCTGACAGCTGTCCCTCGTGTTGTGTGCGTGTCGCTTGTCTGGGCATCTTGTCTAGTGTGTCGCCCCTGTGCTACCATGTCCTGTCCCCGAGCTGGCTGGGCTGTGGATGAATGGACAAGGAGCTATCCCTATCTCTCCCAGCATGGGTTCATCTGGATGCCAGTGCTGGCCAGTCTCTGCCCGCGAATCTCGTACTGTGCGTCAGCGGCCGAGCGGTGGCGGGTGCGCTGGCCAGTCAGTGGACAGACCAGACCTGGCGCCTGGAGGGATGCGGCGAGCAGCGTGCCTGTCAGCGGCTGCCGCAAACCCTCCAGGTGGCCGGGCCCTGAATTGGAAGAGAGTGAAAGAGGGTTTCTGGGGTGAGGGTCCTGGCGCCAGCTTACAGCAAGCCTTAGCCTCTGAGGCGGCCCCGCACTGTGTTTCACCCGCCCACATCCCACGACCCGCGCGCCCTGAGACCGACTGCTGGCTTTGAGGGCCCCACGTTTGAGGTGCGTGCTGTGACCAAAACACTTGGTTACCCCTATCTGGTGCGCTATCCCCTATCTAAGCACATGGGACCGGCGGGTGACAGGGGTCCATGGCTGGGAGGAACCTGGAAGTGGAAAAAAATCCTCCAGGCGGCGAGAGGCCTGGTATCTACGAGTTAAGTTGAGTTATGGTAGCCAAAGCATTTTCCATCCTTTGCCCGAAGGTGGACTCTGGATGGATGCTAAGTTTGGCCGGTAGCATTCAAGTGGGCAGCCAAGACTTTCTCAGCAAGGCGCTAAGGCACCTTACCTAACATTGGTTGCAGCATGTGCCTGAGATCCCCCGTCGATCCAGCTCCCATTACAGTCTCGATTCTTTTTGGGGATCTTCCATTTTTTGCAGCACCTAACTAAGGTAGTTCTCGACTCCTCGGTTGAGCTCGACGTAGCCAGTCCGCGATAAAAGCAGCAGGCCAAGAGACCAAAGTGGGAGACAGACGGGGGATATCCCAGTTATTCTCACCACACATCCTTACCTTACCAAAGACGGAGGGAGTTCTGGCCCCGACCTCATCGCCTCCACGTCCGCATCAGCTCATCATCGCGGCGGCCCTTCCCGCCCCATTTCCTCCTCCAGCATCTTCCTCAGTAATCCTCAGCAATCCTCATCCTTGGATCAGCTTCGCCCGTCGAATCCTCCTCGATTGCCTCCATCGGGCACCTCTCGCCCCTTACCTCTCTTCGACGACGAACCTCAATCGACTTCAATTCCGTCTCGACAAAACAGGCCCGAACCTGAACCACGCGCCGCCTGCTGGCCTTTCCTATCCAACAACCATGACCCTGTCTCACTCGTCGCTACCACAGCCTTCATTGGCCTAAACAAGAGTCTTTGATCGCGGGCTTTGCTCCGCTTGAGACCCGAGAGCCTTCGCTTGCGTTTGCATTTGCGTTTGCGCCTGCGCTCTGGTCGAGAACAAGAGACAAACGCAAAATACAAGCCATAGAGGGGCTTCTGAAACGTCTCATCCACAACTGTCGACATACCCGTCATCGAAATTCCTAACGCCCTCGCCGTCGATCGATTACTCCACCGGTGCGCCCTCCGCACGTTGCCTACCTCAACCGATTATTCATATCATCCTTCTTCCGCCATGGAGCGGCCAGACCGACTTGCTGGCTCGTCTGTCGGCTCAGCATCACAACCACCAGTTCCTAGGAACTTGTCCGAGAACCATATATCTGGGAGACGCCCCGTCCCGAATTCGGCTGCCACCTCGAACGGCCCGCCGCCGCCTCCTCCTCCTATCCCCAACCTCCGCGGTGTTCCCTCCAGCTCGTCCCTCTCCACCGGCGGCATGTCGTCTGCTCAGGTCATCAACCTCGCGCGCGAGGCCATGCGGAACGCCCTCGAGAGTGAGAACAAAGCTGCCGAGGCCGGCGCCGTCGGCACAGGGCTCAAGACCGGAGTCACCATTGATCTTAGCCGCAAAGGCATACAAAAGCTACCCGAGGAGGTAGTTGATATTGTCAAGGGTGAATTGGAACGGTCTGTGCCCTCGCTGGGATCCTCTCTAACCAGGCGCCCGGGCACTGATACTTACATGGTGTCCAGACTAGCATTGTCACACAATCAGCTCTCATCACTGCCAGCCCGATTTTCCGAATGCACCTCGCTACGATACCTCAACATCAGGGGCAACCAGATCAAAGAGTTTCCTATGCCTGTACATCTCTCGTCTCTAGCTCTGAGAAACATTTTCTGACAAGTAACAGCTTTGCGATCTAAAGTCCCTAGAGATTCTCGATCTTGGTCGCAATCAGCTTCGAGTCCTTCCTCCCGACATTGCCAGACTCTCGTCTCTGAAAGTCCTATCAGTTCCTAAGAACCAGATCCGAGAACTTCCCCTCTGTCTTGCCGACATGGGTTCCCTCCAAGTGATCAAGTTTGAAGGAAATCCCATCAGCTTTCCACCTCGAGACGCGATACAAGTGCAAGCCCCAAGCCCACCGAACGAGGGTCTTTTGAGGGACAGCGAGGTGACAGAAGTTGCAGTGACTGCACACATCAAAAAGTTCTTGAAACAACACGCTCTCAATGGCCGACTCGAGGCTGAGAACACGGGGGACGAGTCGAGTGAAGGGGCCGAGACTCCCCGCTTCCCACTAAAGAGGGTTGCGAGCGGGCGATTCCCGATCAAGGTGAATGGCACCGATTTGTCAGACATTCGATCGCCCAACATTGGCGCGCGCCCACCGCCGATCCCCTCAAGATCACATTATCGAGGTCTTTCACAACAAAGCACTGCTATTCGACGGCCTGGCGTCATGCCCCTCACGATCGGAAATGTCAACGAGCGAGTCCGCAGTAACTCTGAGAGTTTGTTGCGAGCGGACCGGTCGGAGAGTCGCAGCAGACGGATGGGGATTGTTTCAAGAAAACCATCAGATCTGGGCACTCTTGACGAAATGCAGGTCAACAATCGCTTCAGTCATTACCGTGGCCTAAGCCATGGCTCTGCCATGCAGGGAACCCCGATAGGAACCAAGAGTCCGGCGACTCCAACGGAACCATATCTTCAGCGTCCGATCTATGTGAGGCGGCTTTCTGTGTTACCCGAGCGACGCCGAGAGTCCAAGATTTATGATCCAGTCGTTGAAGCAGCAAAGGGGATCCTATATTCGATATTCCAGATCCACCCCATGATCCAGATGCTGATGAGCCTCACAAGCGACGGATCTGCCAAGCGGTCGAGTCTTGAGATTGTCTTTTACAACACAAACTCACACGTGGAAGAGCTAGAACAAGAGATTCAAAAGCACGAAAATGCCTTGGCCGACACTGACGACCTCGCGCACCGGGAAAACGAGAATGTCCATCGAGCTTGTCATACACTTGTCAGCGCGTATGGGCACGTGTGCACGCTTTTGGTCGACAACATCGATACTTTTGTGAACAATGGAGATGCCCGCTATATCCGGTCTCTCTTGATGTTGCTGTACAACAGTATCATGGAGCTTCGGGTAACGCTTGCATCTTTGAGCGCTGAAGAAGGCCCTCAGCAAATCGCCCCTGAGGGAGACTTGACCAGCAGTCGCACCATCAGACCACCACACGTCCGAGAACCGTCGATTACTCCAACAGTGGAGAGGCCTACGGGAGCACGCAACCGGAATGGCACTCTGGTGCACCATCCGATCAATCTTCGTGTTGCTACTGACGTCCCAGTGCGTCTCTCAGCAACATATGTCAACGGCAATGGACGCACTGCTACAATCACCTCGGCCACTCCACGATCTGGAGAGTCGTTTTCTTCGATAGGCAGCCGAGGGATATCTTCCGAGTTTACCGAGGAGGACCGACAATTCGAAAAGATCTTCCTGTCCTTACAGAAGTCGACAGATCTTGTTATGCGGACACTGCCCAGTTTCCAAGTACAGCTTATGGGCGGCCTGAGAAATGCGGTGCATCAACGTACACCAGAGAGCATCATTCAGCACTGGAAAGGGCTGATTAGTGGGTGTGGCGTCGTCATCCAACAGACGGAGGCGTTGAAGAAGAGACTCTCACTCATCAAGTTGAAGGAGCCTGGGGTTCGAACGCAGGCGAGCTTCTGGGGAATGTGCAGCAATTTTAGCCATTCTTGGGCGGACATGATTGAGCAGATCAAGTATGGTCCCAACTCGGTACCACTGCCACCGGACACCAGAGCTCGTCTGCGACCGATCCAGCAAAGTATCAAGGAGACAAGCAACATCATCTACCAATCTCCTTGGCACTATCTATTCCGACCGATGGCCAATAACGGGCCCACGTCGTACCCGGCGCACGGCATGTCGCCTACCCAGGTCCCGATTACACCGCAGAGCGCCGCCTTGGGACCTGCAATGCAGGCAACAGTTCCCACCACACCACAGAACGGATCATTCGCAGCGGCGTTCCACGGAAACGTTTTTGACCGAGCCGACGCCCTCATGGCGAACCCCGGCATCTCCATGGGCCGGAACGGGATGATCAAGGGGCACATGGGATTCAGTTCCCTCTCTTCCATTTCGTCCATGTCATCAGATGAAGGCAGTATGCACTCTTCGCCCTCGGTCTTGGGATCGCACGGGCCCCTCGGGCCGATGCCTTTGCGCCTCAATGGGGGTAGAGTTGCTTTTTGAGCGTTGTCGTCTGGTCACATCTCGGATTTGGATATCAGAGGTTGGCTGACTCGACAAGCGAGCACCGTCACCGATCTTGCATACTATAGAAACGAGGAAAAGAAGGAGGCATATTTTTTGATATAATTTCGTGTTTTTGAACAACTACCAAGGCGTATGGTATTACGCTGATAGTCATTCCTTTACCGCATAGCCTTGGCGTTGGGGGACTCAGTTGGTTTGCTTTTTTTTCTATATGCCAAAACAGGGCCACGGGAGGGTAATTTGCATTTTAATTTTTCAAGGCGGGAGGAATCACAGCTTGCGTACGGGTATAATGCTTAAACTATTCATGGATGTTGGCGGAGCAAAAATTTGGTGGGAGAGGCATCATGAGCTGGAGGTGGCTGGACCAAGGACATGTCGCCTGAATACATACATACGAACTAAGGGAGCTGTTATGGGTGGGAGGAGGGTTTGCAATTGTACATTAGCCGTACAGCCAATATAATGCTGCTGGTATTGCGAATATGATGCAAACACGACACATCTTGAAGGGGGAATCCCGTGCTGGTGAGTCGCATCCATGGAACAAGCAGCTCGCATGGCCCATGACAAACTCCATGCTCTTTCTCTCGAACCCATCGAGTGCTCTGTGCGGCGTTGGAGATAACTGTACCCTTTCACCCATGTGTCTATTCCGCAGATGCTAATTATTCCAGTTCCGTCTCACATCCTTCTGGTCGGGGTTCAATGCGACGGCCCCGACTGAATTAGAGTTATCAGAGTTTGGTAACGTGCCTTTGGAAATTTAGGTCTTGTAATTGATTTGAGAAAGTGAATAAGATAACCTGATTTACTTTGACCGATTCCTCTCTCTTGCTTTGTCTGTCCTGTTTTGCATATGTATGTGAAAAATGTCAACGTTAGATCCCATGATGTTGGATAGTAGCTGGGGTTCATGCGGATGAAGAAAAAAACGACCAGGACAGAGAGATATCATAGATCCTTCTCTTAACATAGTCACAAAGATATAATAAGAATAATACAACAATAAATAAATAATAATAATAACTTGATTAGATTAGAATAAAATTTTGGTATATTTATATAAATCTTTGAACAAGAGTTAGATCTTCTTTGCCGTTCTAGTGTATCGTGCAGCCGCATGATATGTGCCACCCCACCAGCATGCATACAACGAGTACAGTACATCAGCTGCGCATGAAACAAGTCCATCGAAGCCCATTGCTGAGCTACTACTGGCATGTTTCTCCTCTCCTCTAACCCCCGAGAATCAACTCGGAAACCAAAAACACAGCCTTGAAGAACCCCCGCCATCATGTCAGCTTCGAGGTCATCTCAGCAAGCCGGCTCCTCATCCTCCGCTGGGGGTCCTTCGTCCTCGCGCCCGCCGACTTCTCCTCCGCCGTCCATCGCGTCGCCGTCAATCGCGCATGCTCACGCCCACGCGCAGATTCCAGGACCGTCCTCGTCATCATCCGCGCAACGATCCCCGCCTCCTCCGCATCTGCAGCCGACGCTCCCTTCTCCAGAGACACAGCGGCACGTCACTGAGGCGCGACGCGCCGTCGTGGCGACACTTGAGAATATGATGGACTCGGAGCTGCAGTGGCGCGCTTCGACGTTGCACTCTAACGCCGCTGCCCTCGGGAAGCAGGCTAAGGACGTGCGTCGTGCTGCGGATGGACTGCGTCGCGAGAACGATCGGTTGGCTCGCGAGGCGGATGTTGCTGCTCGCAGGATCAAGGAGCTCGGTAACGTCCAGAACTGGGCTGAGGTGCTGGAGCGCGACTTTCTTGTCCTTGAGGAGACGGTTCGCCTAGCTAACGGCGAGGGGAGCTGTAGTAGTTGCAGCTGCAGTGATTGCGGGAGCGTGGGGAGTGAGAGCGAGGACGAGATGGATGTGGGTGGACCGAAGAAGGGGGCTGATGATCATGGGAAGACGGGCATGGATGGCATGGCGATTGACGCGGGACACGGCATGCCGGGGACCTTTTCAGATGCCAGCCGAAGCTTGACGGACCCTGAGTCAAGCATGGGTAGAGGAACAAAGGGGGGATCAGATACGGCGTCAATGTCGACGGCGTCGCGATGAGGACGAGAATCGAGTTATGAGGAATGACTTTTGAATATCATGACAATGCTTGACGAACACGATGATTTATAGGCGCTGGGGGTATTTCATGACAAGCACATTCGTTATATAAACGTACACATAACAGTCCATTCATTCACTTTTATATCTTATAGCCGCGCCCGTTTTCCTCTAACCTTCTAACCTTTATCAAAGCCCCCCTCTTGATGCTTGTCAAGCAAATCTACCTCCCCGACATTACCAGTAGAACCCTTTCAGTCGTCATAACCAAATCACAGGAGACCGGGGAGGATGACATATCGCTTCTTCTTGTAGTTGTCGCCAAACTCCTTGCGGTACGCACGCTCCTTGGCCTTGCCCCAGGTGAACATCTGCGCGGCGCCAATGGCGATGAAGAAGGCGACGCTCCAGTCACGGCTGGTAACAACCATGCCAAGCCAGGCGATGATCTCAAACATGTAGTTGGGGCAAGTCACAAGCTCAAATCCGTGTCCGATGGGGATCTTGCGCTCGGTGCCGCCGGTGGACCGCAGGCTAGCCAGGTACCGATGGACAGTGGCATTGCTCAGCTCACCGAACAGGTAAATGACGAGGCCGAGGATGTCCATGGCGGGGACGTCGGCCCTGGCGGCGAGGGAGCTAGGGTGGTAGAGGCAGTAGGCGCAGAGGCCACCTGAGATGACCCAGTAGAAGAAGCTGTTCTTGAAGATGTTCTTGACGGGCATGGTGTTTGCCGAGAACTTGTGGACGAAGAGGGTCTCGTACTCGCGCTTGAGGAAGTGAAGCATGATCATATAGAACGAGAGCCACTGCGTCGACGACATTGCACCGGCGTTGCTGTATAGGTAGGGGCGGGCGAGGACGACACCGAGGTGGATGAGGAGGGGACCAATGTACTCGATGACGAAGACAGTTCTCCAATCCATCTGAGGACCTGCATTGCATTACATTGTTAGGCCGTGTTATACGATATTGTTGAGCCTTGTGTAGACGTACCCATATCCTTGACGAGGGTCTCGCCAGCAGCAACGACAGCAGGCTCATCAGCGACGCGAGCCTTGCGGTTCTTGAGAGTCTTCTTGGTGGAAGGATCGTAGAGGCCAATTCGGTTATGGTCGCTGATGCCAGCCGCCTTGGCAATCATGATCTTGACATCCTCAACGGTGGTATCGGGGCCGAGCTCGACAGAAGCAGGTAGCTTCTTGATGGGCTGCTTCGGAGCTAGGGGTTGTCAGTTTATGGGTGTATCTAAGAGAAGAATGTGTTCGTACAGCGGTTTGTAAGCTTGAGAGTCGTTAAAGTGGCCATCTTGAATCGTGCCGAGGAAATTTGGGAGAAAAAAGGAGGGGAGGGGAGATTTCTTTGGTGTTGAGGACACTGAAGGGATATTTACACGTTTAATCTCAAAGTGGATCAGCCCGCGCCAAGGCCTCGGGATCGGCGGGGGGGTTGTGTTCCTTCCCCCCCTTCCGCCTTGGACTAATCAACATGAGCCTGTCGACTTTGTTGGGAAAAAATGACATCGCTTCCCTTGCTTATGTGCTTATGGCATGTGATCTCAAAGGTTCACTGTGAAGTTTGGGCGCTGCGATGTTCTGCTTATAGGTAGTATTCGCGTTTATTTGGTGCATCCATTATGTATTTGCTCATGGGTGGCATCGAGGGGGCCTCAGTACTACTAAGCGGGAACCAAGGCAGTTCTATCAATCTGGTTCGGAGGATTGAATGTGACTTCTTTCTGAACAAATTGGGTGAAAATCAGCTTGAACAGGTTGAAATATTTATTCCTTTCCCTTCTTGGCAGCATCTGTGATGTATGGCCTGGCAATCCAGATGCGGGAGCATCACATCTCCTTTGTCAATCCTCCCAGAATGGATGAAGCAAAATATCTGTATCAAGTTCACCACCACAAAGAATACAATGCACCAAGAGGGAAACTCACTATAGCTAGTATCTCTACCTTTTCGGGATTCCCATTGCCTAAATCTGTAAATTGTGATACCCCTCCTATTCACCTCGATATTGTCGCTTCTCCCAAGTAGTCATCCCTCACCATCATGAGAAACCATAATCAGTCTCCATTGTGGAAAAATGCCAGTGAATCACCAGCACTAACCCGTCATTACCGCATTCGAATCAATAATAGGCACAATACCCGTATTGTCGCAACAATAGGTGCACCTTCGCCCCGACGGGACAATAACTGAGCATCCGAAATGCTTCACCCCGACCACACCACAGACCTTGCTTGTAAATATCTTCTCGTCGAGAAACAGGTTGAAAACATCTTCACCTCCTACACAAC
>JABCKE020007493.1:0-12340 GCA_013186425.2 Fusarium sp. NRRL 62610 | reverse complement strand
CGTCACCCTGTTCAACCACTCTCGGGTCCTTCGAAGCTAGGTACCCGGGTATTTAGGTCGCATCTTTCTCGTCGTTGAACGTTGTCGCCGAATTAAGCTTGCGAGCTTCGTTTAAGGTCCAAGTACCGATGTCCCACGTGGCGGTGCGTGTGGCTGGTGGAAGACGACAGCGGATCAGGCTCTCAAACGGACACTTTGGCTTGCACACATCAGATTATTACCAGCCTGCCAAAGAGGGAGGGGGGGAATCAGGCTGGGTTACTGCTATCTTTAGGCACGTTTCAATTGTGTAGGTGCCGATATCGGATGATAATTCGCCAATATCTCCGCCTGTGTTTGTTTGAATCAAGCTGCATAACCCCGAACAAAAGGGACGGTTTCCAGACAATCACCCTAGCTCTACAAAGACGTCGTTTATGCAGCATTCATTGACACAATCATTCATTAACTACTCCATTCTAGAAATTCATAACGGCGTAAAATCCTATGCTGTATGCTTTATCGCGCACGTCGCACAATAGACCCCGAAACATTCCACAAACCATCAATCTCATCAGGCTTGCTCTTCATCAAAGCACCCACCAACGGTTTAACATCATCCGCCAAGTCCGTAGAAAGTCGGAAATATGCATACCCATCCATCGTCTCGTTTTGTCGCGGCCTAAACCCGTATAGAATCCCCAGCACAAGACATCCAAGCGCCCAGTAACCAAACATGACCATCAGAATAGGCACCAGGATTGGAAATTCACCTGGTGTGAGAACCTTTGCCTCTTCTGTTGCGGTAAGGTTCGGATGTGACCAGCCACCTTCGAAGCCGTACTTGCCGTCATACATGAGCTGTAGCAAATCCGTGGCATACGCCCTCATTACGGTCCTCTTTAGATCCATGGGCTTGATGTAACCATCGTAGACGTGAGAATTTGACTGTATGATGGCTGCGGGGTGGTTAAGAGAAGAAAAAATGCTGGCGAATCGTCCCGTGTGCAGAGTAGTGGCGGCAATGGCACCGAGCGTCGGCATGCGGTTGACGGAAAGATTGTAGTGGAAGAGGGGGTCACTCATCGGTTCAAATGAGTCAAAGGTTGAATCACAGGGGTCCAAAGTAGCATATCCAAGAGTCGACATCATCCGGCACTGGACGCCGATGGGTGAGGCGAATTCGGTAATGTTGTAGAAAATACTTTGATTGAAGGGACCATGGTCACCGAAGAGGCCCTTCGTGTCGGACATGTTGTTTTGAATGTTGGAAAGTGCGCCGAAAAATGTCGTGTTTGGGATTAATGAGCCATTGTTCGCGTAGAAGATGGGGCTTCCGTCAAGGCCTTTGACGACGGGATCGAGGTCGTTGTCAAAGTTTTCGATTTCTTCATAAGAGGCTTTCAAGCGGTACTGCCAAAGGGCATATTCCAAGAGATCTCCTTTGTCCAAGTCATCCGGCTTGTAGTAGTCCACCTCGCTTCCATTGTAGACTGCCCATTTCTGGCCAAACGCGACTTGACCGTAGGCTAGGATGTTGCCAGCCCTGTCATAATAGTCAAAGATACCGCGGCCCCGTTGGGTGATTTTGGAGTAACCTGTCTCTGGATGTGGTCGCCAATCCTTCCAGACGTCGGGGGTGACTTTTGGGTTGAGGAGGACGAAATCATCAACATTGTCAATAATTTCGCATCGATAGCTTGCTCTTAGACCCCAGGCCTTGTCTCCCACAGGATTTTTGGCTTGGGGTGCGAGGAACATTTCGGGCATGCTCTCATTGAGAGGAAGAGTGTTGGGGACCTTTTCGAGGCCATCGTATTCTTCCCGATCGAGACCCTTTGGGGTGTAGAGAACGCCGAATCCAGGCAAGCTCGGTGGTGAACCCACCTCCCAAGCAGTTTTCGCGCTTGGATAGTAGTGCGCTTTGTCTCTGGCATTGAAATCTTGCCATTGGCGACCAACCACCGTAGGTCTTCCGGATGTGTAGATGTAACCATCAGCTTGCTCGATTGCAAGTCCAGAGATTGGCAAAGCAACGAAAAAGACGATGCTCAAAGAAGCAAGGATGATCCATAGGCGATGCGTATCTCTCCTCTTGCGGAGGAATAGCCTTGCAAAAAAGCGACCCCATCCTGAAGGAGAGCTCCAAGTGTTGTTGCTGTGCTGAAGGAGGGCGACGAGGTTGGGTACTTCCCAGGGCGTCCTCTCAAGCATTGCTGCTTCAGCTCCGAGGAGGCCATACCGGGAGAGGTCAAGTCCGATGACGCCGATGAAGAACCAAGAGTAGAAAACCCATCTTCCTCCGTGTCTGCCAAAGTTGACGGCGCCGTCCCCGCCTTCGGGGTTGAGCCAGTAGCAGATGACAACGAAGTATCCCACGATGATCAAGGGACACAAAATCAGGACTAGTGATCGGAACCAGTAACGCCTGCCTGGTGTTCCTAGCTGCATGGCGGGAAGTGGGCGAGTGGTGGCTTGTGACTGTTTGCTCGGAAAGGCATAGTCGTCGGCAGGGAGCAAACGTTGCTCATCATCAGAGAAATTTCTCAACTCATGCATAGTGACTGATGAGTGAAGTGGTCGGGAACCGAGTGAGAGAGAGGACCATCTGAGATTAGTTCCCACGACGGGGAGAGGACTTGAAGAGCCTTAATAATGGATCTTGAAAGATTGCATATCGCTTAAACAGAGTCACTTTGGGTTTAGAGGCAGAGAGCAAAGACCTCAGCCGGCTTGGCAATATGGGGGCTAAAACGGGGCTGCTGTTTGAGCATCACAGTCAAGGAAACGCAGGGCTTGGGTTTTCGTGACATGATACATGCGGGAATGAAAGATTTTGTATGTAGTAAATGTGCTTGAGACCTTTAATTTGAGCCCATACAAGGCTGATATCTTGTTCAAAGCCAGGAAGCAATTCCCATCTTCAACTTGACGCTGCTCCACACGACCAACACGCTGATGCACCTCGCAACGCTAAAATCTGACAGCCCTACGCGCCCAGCCACGAAGCTCACAACTAAGACAAGCAGACAGGGAAGTGACTCCTTCGGGTGGCAACTCTATCTTTTCTAAAAAAAATTAGTCCGGGAAAGACAAGGCTGGGGATGACAAACAAGAAACCAGAGAACTGACGCCAAACCCCGGACTCCCCGCTTCCATAAAGGCGATCTTTCGTATGTATCAGTGAGACCGTGAGCTTTAGGGCTCCAACCAGCCAATACTTGCATCGTACGTGGTGATACTGTCACCTTCAAGTTTAGAGCTTAAGAGAACCAGGCATGCAGATAATAGTTATAATACCGCAAAAATTGGAGACGAAACCTAAGCACACTAAAATCCATTTCCACTCCCAGAGCTGAGTTCCTGCTGCTTCATGCTGAGCTGCTGCTGAGTGAGGGCTAAGGATTGCAAACCCTGCGAGAATCAAGTCGTTTCTTAGATGCAAAACATATTTACGGCTTGTTGGTTTTTTTAATCTTTTTATAGATAGTTTGGTTCACGCTAAGCGGTATAGTTGCCCGTCAGATCATGATAGAACTAGGTACCCAGCAGCAACAGTGGTTGAGAATTTATGGGATACTTTGGTCACTCAAGGTACTACGACCACGCCTACGAGCCTCGTGGCCGATTACCAACAACGATATGCCACATAGATTGCTTGTTTGGGTGGTTTTGCACGGAGGAGCCATTGTCTTGATCATCGGCTTCAGCACCAACTTGACGTTCAGGCTATTAGTCTTTCTTCACCTTTTAGACTCATCAGGACCTATTAGAATATCCTCAGTATTACTACGGCTTTTCCTCGGCGTATCTACGGGCTACTCGATCGACCGACTGCTGCCTAATTGCTGCCCTGATTAGCTGCTCACCAGTTGTCGGGCCTCGTGTTATCATCTGTCTTCAACACTTGTTTATACATCGTATCTAATCCATGTTTTATCTCATAATTAGGCGGCCTCGATAATGGATGCTTTGAGCTCTGGCGACCGCAAGACAAACAGTTGCAGCTCACGCCCAACACCCCAACCCCAGCCCAATTCGACCAACAAGGGTCCCGTCCCTGCACGGGTTTCCGAGTTGAACGCAGTGAGGGCATTGGGAGAGAGCGTGTCCCAGGATTGGGCAACGAGCCAGAATCTCTGTCGGAATTTATGCTCAAAATGCCTTGCGTACCAGGATGCTGCGGTAGACGACCGGTCTCATTTGCATATTATCAAGCTGGAGCAGCTACAAATGTCTGACTGCGAATTCTGCGATGTTCTCTGCCGAGCCATTCATTGGTCTGGCATCGCAAGGGACTCGGAAGATGTTCTCTATCTCTGGGTAGGCAAGGCATCTCTGGACATTGCCATAGAGGGTTGCTCGGATGGACTATCCCCGGTAGTACAACTATGTTGTGAACCAGGTACGTCAATGCTTCTATTACTGATTCAGGGTTCCGAGCTCTCCTGACCCGTGTTCTCTTGCAAAGGGGTATCTTGTCCTTGGGGAATAGTCTCACATGAACGCCAAGAGCTGCCGTCACCTGGGAGCCCAGAGACTATCCGCCAGATCTTCGAATGGATCTCTCATTGCAAACAAACGCATAGTCTCTGCGATGTTCAAGATCCAAACTTCATGCCAACGCGGCTAATAGACCTTGGACCTTCCAATGATGCGATCCGTCTCATCGAGACAGATTCCAAAATCCAGGCATCATATGTCTGCCTGAGTCACTGTTGGGGTGGTAAAACGCCTCTGACAACCAAGGTTGACAACTTGCAGATGCATCTCCAGTCAATTAGGTGGCACGAGATCCCCCAAACGTTCCGAGATGCTATCTGCTATACGCGACTTCTTCGGATTAGATATCTCTGGATTGACTCACTCTGCATCATCCAAGATAGCCCTGATGATTGGTCGACAGAGTCAAAGATGATGGGCCAGGTATATAGTAACGCCTATCTGACGCTTGGGGCTGTGACAGCTCCAGATTCCTCCACAGGCATGTTCAACATGTCGTCGTCTTTTGGACTGCATTCAGAAAGGAAAATTACCGGCATAACGATCGCCGGCTTCCCGTACTTGTACAACGTGTACAAGAGGCCCAACCATGATCATCTTCATCCCGCAGGTTGGAGATCCTATGATGATCGAGAATCGTTTCCGCTGCTAGGAAGAGCGTGGGCTTTTCAGGAGCGCATCATGTCTCCTCGATTCCTCCATATCGGACATCCAGAACTGAGATGGGAGTGCAAGGAAACTGCCCTGTGTGAGTGTGGCGATATCGACCAGCTGTCAATAAAGATGACGTGGGTGAATGTGTTGGAATCGAGCTCTGCATTTCAGCTGGGGAAGGCGAGACGAGACCTCGTAGAGGCATATTCTCGTCTTAGCCTCACGTACGAGGGTGATAAACTACCCGCCTTCTCCGGCCTTGCAAAGCAAGCTTGTCGAGCTTCACCATCTTCTGAGTACCTCGCTGGGCTCTTCCGCGGATCTCTAGTTGTTGACATGCTGTGGATGAACCGGAGGCGGGACACAAATTTGTACAGATGCAATCTGAAGCACTGGCGGGCTCCGACCTGGTCTTGGGCATCTCTGGACGCCTTCGTCGTGTTTCCACTTAGCGGCAACTCCGGAATTTCCGGTGAAGAGCCGGAGAGAAACAGCTTGCTAAAGGCCTACATGGAGATTATCGAGGCAAAATGCACGACATCGACTTCAGATCCCACGGGATCAGTGTCTGATGGCTTCATCATCCTACGCGGACCGGTATTTGACTGCTCGATAAGGGATGGAAAGTTATGCCGGGTTTCTGCTCACCAGGACATTCCGGTCGACGGAGAGTTATATCTCGACCGCCCCGAACATGCTCTCCAAGGGCAGGTGCGCATTATCCGCGGAGCAAAATTCAGACGGGCGAGTTCTGCTCCACCATTCGTCGGCGGGCGGGATACTGAATATTCCCTGGTCTTGGAATGCATGGATGTATCTATGAAGAGGTACAGACGACTGGGTGTGTTTGAGCAAAGGCGAGGGCAGGAAACATCCGGGAAACAATACCCTAGCTCTTTCAGCGGCGGTCAAATAGAGATAGTCACGATTATCTGAAAATCATGGTGATGAGTTCACTAGCCTGATGAATCATAAGTGGCTGTGTTAGCATTGGGATATGATGCTATGATGTGTTGGAAATGTGTTCTCTGTTATAGTTGAAGTCGGGATAACCGATGAACGAGATCGACCTCCATCCAGGTGATAGGGACATGTCACGGGACTCGGGACTTGGCTAGACCCTGCAGCGATGACTTGTTTGCGCAGAATGGGGTAAAAGGATGGCGACTACGAAAAGGATTGTTCTTGCTAAACTACTAGTGTTTCTTCTCGGTTTCAGAGTATAGTCATTGTAATGGAAAGTCTCCGTAGACCAAAGAATGTAAAGTCATCATCCTGAAAGACGAAAGCAAGTGCTTATGCCCGCTGAGTGTATCGAATGTTAGGTCTCGGTGGCTGCTCCATACCCTGACCCAGAAAATAATCGACATGATGAGACTGAATATACCCTTTGACGGTCAGGTCGTTGCGGTAGTTCGGGTTGTGAGCAAGCGTGTACAGTCGAACATCAGATGGCTGGTCAGTGGTAAAGATAAGCAACTCATCCATATCGGCGTTGGTCACGACCACCTCCTCTCGCCAGTCTCCCAAGATGTCACCGATCAAGGTCGGGTTCCTCCCATAGGTAACACCGCCAAATTTGTTGATGTGCGTGATCCGGGGAACCTTGTTAGACGGGGTGGGTTCCTCCCAGTTCCACTTCTCGATCTTGCCATCGTTGAACAACTCAAGCAAGACATCACCATCCCACCAGATTCCGAGATGAGGCCATGGGCAAAGTTCGGTATCGGCTTCCACCGGCTCGTTCTCTCTGGCGTTGTAGAGACCCCCTTTAGTCGACCAAACCTCCATTCCGGGGTGAGTAGGGTCAATGTCACCCACCATGCCACGTCCTAGGTCGATTACCTCGTCACCGGTGTGTTGCCATATCATCTTTCCATCAGTGGCATCGTAGTAGTAGTCATACAAAAGACCCTCGTTGTTCTGTTGTATGCCATAGCCCTGGAGACCATCCCGTTCAGGATCCATCTTGGCGATGTGGTAACGGTCACCATGAACAACGCCTTGGTCGTGAAGAGTATACCGGACAGTCCCATCACCGTTGAGAGCAAATCCGATCTCAAAGGCCTCATCCTTTCCATCTCCATCAACATCTAGGATGCGACTGTTGTGTCCGTCCGGATATTCCGAATACTTGGTGCCACGGTCGAACTTCCACTGCTGCTTCAACGCTTTGCCGTCAAACGTCCAGGACAGCATGAGGAGGTTGAAATTCTTATCCTGACGACGATTCTTTAGGTAGGCGTAGAGGTGAGGTGTTTTACCGTCGAAGAAACCAGCACCCAATCGAGCACCCATGGGACCATCGGATTCGTAATCGGTAGGCAAAGGAGATGAAGCACGAAGAGCTCCTGTTCGACCATCCAGTATAGCAATAAATTGCTGATTGTCGTCCTTGCCGCTGGTAAACTTCTTACCATCCCCGAAAGTAACTCCATTGGAGACCCGGATGGCAACTTCGGCGAAACCGTCACTGTCAAAGTCAAACACAGTGACACCATCCCAATGGCCAACGTCGATGGTCGAGGGACCCGGAGAGATATTGTCCTGATTCTCACTGCCAGGGCCTAGATTTACATCCCAAAGGAATGTGCCGTTGCTGGTGTACGCCTCGATGGACTGTTGAGTGGAATGTCGGTCGATGACAAAATCCCACTCACCGTCGCCGTCGAGGTCACCCACCCAGACATATTTTATAGTGCTTCCTGGTCGAAGAGGTATGCGTACAACCGGCTCCACTGCGTTATCAGCGGGCAAGGTGAATGAACCAGATGCCTTTTGTTCTTTGCCATCCACGATAGCTCGAACAGTGTAGGTGTTGGCAGAGCCAACATCCGCGGTCGAATCGACAAAGTTGGTCCCGCCGGTGAGTGCCTTTGAATTTAGACGTTTTGGCTCATCGTTATCGGTAGCACGATAGACGTTGAAGCTAATGCCGTCAGGGTCAAGGCCGAGAAGTCTCCAGGTAACTAGGATGTCGTCTTCGCTTGACCGAACGGCAACAACGCCACGTCCTAGATTTTCAATAGGTCGTGGACCAGCAGCCAGTGCCAGGCCCAAGAGGGAATTGGCACACAGAAGAAGATGGAGAAAAGGTTTCATAGTAACAATGTAGGAAAGTGCTGTGCTGTGCAGGACGCCTGAGGCTTATCTTGGGTGAATAAAGAAAACACCATACTCAACAACTCCTTATATACCTGTTAAGCATGGATGCCAGACTAGTTAACACAAATGTATCTGTGACGAAGATCTAACCCTTTAATAAGGCGGAGCTTCAAGCTCCGCGAGGGGTAACTTTTTCCCAGCAATCATGCCGGGGTCATCGGGTTTTCGGGGAAAGGTAAGAGGAGAGCGGGGGAACTATCGCGGACTATTGCAGATCTCGAGGGGATAGTATTATTAAAGACGTCGGGCGTCGGGCTTGATATGTCGGACTTGAAAGATCATAGCGGGCGAGTTTTAATAGATTTCGTCATCTTGGACTGAGCCACATGTCGAGATACAAGCCCTCGCGCGGGGGATCGAATCGAGCAGACAAAGCTGGGAAGGAGCTGCTTGAGTACATCTCAAAGTAGTACCGCGCTTGCAAGGCCGAATATGTTGATGATTGCAAAAACCATTAGAACCTTGTGGCAAAGAAATGCTGATATAGATGTCGTCTAGCTCGCATGACATGGGTTAGAAAGCCAGAGTCAGAACACAACAGTTACTAGGGCACGAAAATGCGTCCCCACTTCCAGATACTGTTCTTCTTCTTGCCAAGGCCATGGAAGACACAATGGAGATCCTATTTCAGTCATGGTCAGAGACTGCTGTAACTCTACACAAATTCATAGGGGATCAAGTGTTTGCTATTTTCTGCAACATCTATGCCGTTTGCAACATAACCCTCAACCTCAAACAGCGCCCCTGACCAGTGATATCTTGGAGAAAATATATTTATATCCCTCGCCCTTAGACTTGCACCTCACCGTCACTAGTCACGGTTACTCCTTTCTCATCATCACCGAGAAACCCCAAAATATAATCCTTGTTAGGGTACTCGCTCGCTTGAATCCAGTCCCGAAACGTGCACGTGTCTGCACCTCGAGCTTCACCCAACACATCCACCAAACCGCGCGATAGAGAAAGGCTGTCCCCCTCGTAGGGAGGCCTCAGAATCACTTCGGTGCCTTCTAAGACCAGGGTGATGCTAAGCTCCTGATCTGGTTCAATCTGTCCCACCGCAAAAGAAAAGTCACGGGAAGCTCCGTGCTCCAGAAACTTTTGAATCAGTCGGCCAGCCCTCTCATTCTCCCCGTCGAGGCTATTAGCCAAAGCCCATTCTAGAAACTCAAATATCAGGAAGCGTTGCCATGTCGTCAGGTTCCCAGCTTGGACTCGGCAGCTGGTGAGGTGTACATCAACATAGCCAATAGCTGTTGGGTCAGTGAGCAGTCCGCTATCGAAGAAATAGTCCAAAGTCCAGGGATTTCGCCGGGGCTTGTGTGTGATCATATGGGAGAGCAAGGCTAGATCGAGAGAACTGCTGGTCGTCTCCGGGGCGCGCTGCTGAATCTTCCATCCGACGTAATTGAAACATCCAAGGTACGCGGCGAGACAGAGCACATTGCCTTGGTAACACATCCCACGTTTCTGAGCAACAGGCTCATCAGAAGTGGCAGCCCCGAGGATACAAGTTGAAAAAGTGTCGGTAGCCAAATAAATCCTATCGCCAGGTTTCGGCGGTGGAGAGTTGCTCTCGAACCAAGACGAAATGTGCTCTAGGAAAGGATACGGCGCCTCTTCAATGTCATTCTCGAGGCGCATGCGAGCCAGGCCAGCGCAAACACCCTGTGAGGTAAAGATACACGTATCTTTGAGAAACTGGGCCGCAGCAAGGGTAAGGTGAGAGATGGCATCGATGGCATCAAATCCCTTGAGAGCAACGTCCATCTCGCGTTTCAAAGTTCCCTCACCAAACATTTCTGGAACGGATCGGTGCGTATACTCAAGTCTACCCCATAAATGACTCCATGCAGGCTGCCGAGCTTTAGGTTCTTCAATCTCAATCAACCCCCCACATGCGCCACGAAGCCGACGTTGGGCACCTGTCTTTGTCTTTTCTGTCGATATGTTGCCTCTCGTGGAAAACTTGGAGTCTTTTTCGTAGTCGTCCAAGAAGGAGAATGCAACTAATGAAAACGGCAACTTGTTGGCTTTTGCCACGCCGAGCATGGCCATTGTCTGATACAGCCTTGTCCGGTTATCTGCATCAAGGTCTTCAAGAAGATGTCGAAGGACGCTATTCAGTCCATGGGGAAGACTCTCGAGAAGTCTCATTAGACTTTCTTCTGGCTCTCCGTCCTCCACCTTGCGACGTATGGTCTTTACGACGATGATGGTCCACAGGAAGATGCCGTCGGCCTTTTCTGGGATAGACGTGACCAATTTGTTCCTGAACTCCTCGCTCAGGGTTTCACTGTGTACCTCTTGGAGTAAGCCTGCAACGTATTCTCGCATATCGAACCGAGTCAACTCGTGAAGCCGAAGTCGCTGATCTTTGGGGAAAGCGTTCATAAAGACATTGTGCTCCCTACTCGACACACACAGCTTTAGGCATCCGTGAGAGTCGTTGACCCAGTTGTTAAGCAGCGTCGCTAGATAGGTAGGATCTTGTCCGTCGGTCCCCTCAAACTCATCAAGGCCGTCAATGAAGAAGCAGAAGCAGTGGTCTTGATATAGACGCTCGTCAGAAATGACTTTCTGTAGTGCAGATTTGATGGTGGAAGCTGGAATGTTGAACTTGGTCCGAATCTGCCATGGAGATTGCTCTGCAAGACACCAATACTCTGGTAGCATGTCTGGAATAAGATCTGGGCAAGCTGTCAATATGTCACATAAAAGTGAACGAAAGAGGCCCTCTAATGATTTTTGCAGTTCCGAGCCAGGTTTCCAAAAGAAGAAGCTAGCGAGAACCAGAGTTCTGTCGCCTATTCCCCTGTGTCAGCGTAATCATCAAAGCATAGAACAATGCCGACTTACCAGCCCATTTCTCGATTTCGGTTCGGGTACGGGGATTTGTGGAAAGGAACTTCATCAAGGTGCTTTTGCCTGATCCCAACTTGCCGCTGATATGGAAGATGCCAGATCCTGAAGAGAGCCAGTCAAACAACATATTCCTCGACAGGCGTTTCATTCTTTCTTGATGATGATTCTCCCTAGCTTCAGGGGATAGCCAAGGTCTCTCTTCGGGTACGACCCCATCATCATCCTCCAAGATCCACTTGAAAGTATTGTCGTACGGATCTCGGACCCCATCGTCTCTACGATGCATATCCTCAAACTGCAGGCTACGCAGAATTCGATCTTTGTATATGACGCTTAGGGCTTCGTCATGCATTCCAAGCACGAGACGCAGTTGCTCGAGGGCTTTGTTGCCAATCGCCTGGGCCTCTACGCCCTGGTTGAGACGTTTTATGTGAACCTGAAGCTGTTCGAGTTTGGATGAGTCCTCATGAACCATAGCAAGAATCCTCTTTGAGTACTCTGCCGAGTTTTTGCTTGAATCATCAAGTTAGAGCTCTTCCTTGTAGAATGCCGAGAGAAAGCGGTATACCCACCTAGCCAAGTGAGTAAGACTCAACGCAAGCTGGCTACGACAGTCACCCAGGCTTTTCTCCAACATCTCTATCTCATCTTCCTTGCGCCAAGCGTGGTATGCAGCGCGGTAAACGGAAAGGGATTTGTTATTCTTGGGCTTAATCTTGTTCAAGAGATCAAGAATGCGTTGTGAAAGGTCGTTGCATTTGTCGGCGAGATGACACAGCTTTTGTTGCTCCGGGGGTATTTCTCCCGGTTTCGGCGTCTTTAATTTTGTTGCGACTTGTTTCATCTCTTGGACAATGACCTCTCTCGACTCATTTTTCTCAAGGCTGTCATTGGCAGAGTCGCGGATTTCTTTTGCGCCTCGCAATAGATTCACACCGATTTCGACGAAGGAGACGATAGCGGATGCGAGTCCTATCGCTGATACGGGATCCATGTTCGGTGAGAAACACTTGGTGGCTTTTACCCAAGGGGATGGTTGTGGTGTATGATGATGGAAAAGAAGAACCTCCTTTTATTAGAAACTTAGGTCGTGATATAGAGGTGCACTCTAAGATATTCTATTTCTACTTAGATAAATACTAAGATATACTTAGCTTAAATTATTAGCTATAGC
>JABCKE020007400.1:0-11544 GCA_013186425.2 Fusarium sp. NRRL 62610 | reverse complement strand
CCTTCTTCTCTCCTCCCTCCTCCCACTATCCCTGTCACACCCACGTCCACCGTCGACAACTCAACTCGTAGATCGTCATTCTTCGTAATGGGCTTGCATGTCGAAACTGCGCCTGGAACCAAGCATGGATGGGCATGGGGCACGGGTCCCGACCTGCCAAGAGCCGCTGCATGAGGCTTGTTGATTGCTCGCTCTACCCTCACACGTGTTGAACCTTTGCCGTTGATGTTGTCTTTTCTCTGTCTTTGCTTCTGCCTCTGCCTCCCCCCCAGGTCGACACGACACGTGAACATGCTGTTGGTGGTTCAGCCGCCAAAATCCATCTTTAGCGCAATAGTCGGCTGTCCAGAAGATCCCGAGGCGGACTTGTTCGCCTGACCTGTGTTTTGTTGTCCGAACCGGATAACCTCTTCCAGGAATGCCTTCTGCCCGTCACTCATGCCGCCGACTACCGCTCTAAACGTCTCCTGGTCTATCGCTGCAAGCTCCAATAGTCGCGCGCTCGTCTCCCGGTACACCTCGTCACCCTCAGCCGTTGCTCGGGCCATGAGGGTCGGAATCACCACCGTCATGGCCGACAGGCGCCGTGCCTTGTCCACTGTACCCACGTACTGGCATAGCGTATGCGCGATCAGGGCCCTGGCATTCTCAGGATCTTCAGGGTCCGTGTCTGTCACAAAGGCTATCAGACGCGGGAACAGGTACCGGGCAATGCTGAGGTCAGCGCTGGTTGGGGCTGGCTGGAGCAGCAAGGACCTGATGCAGTTTGCTGCAATCTTGGCAGTCTAGTAGTATCCATCGTGGTTAGCAGTTAGTTTTCTTTCAAGGGGATGATGCAGGGCCAGCTCATAGCTGGCTCAGCTCAGGCATAACATACCATTCGGTCCGTGAGGCAGTCCAGCAGCTCATCTAGATAGCGCGCTACCAGGGCTTCAGTAGCCGGCAGGTGGTTTCGCCCACCTGTGAAGAGGATGGTGGTAGCCAGTAGGCAGTTCTTGACACACGCAAGGGACTGAGGAAACTCGCGCTTCTGGGCATTTAGGTAGATCGACAGGAAGCGGCGTAGGCAGCCCTGCATCTGGATGTCTGTGGCCGACGGCTCACCACCGCCGGGGCTCCTCCGCGAGTTAGACATGCTGCCCACGAAGCGCTTTAGCGTGGGCAGCGACTGTGGAACTATCAGCTCCTGGCAGCCAGGCGTGGCCAGGGTGGTGGCAAAGATGTGGACAATGCATGCATGAAGATCCGTCTTGATGATGGCCGGGAACACTTCTGCAGCGTCCACGAGCGCGTTCAACGACGACCGTATCAGCAGGATCGCCTCCTCGTTCATCTGATGCCTAGCCGGCTGGTTTCCCTCCGACAGGTTGGGGAGAAGCCCCGTCAGCACCAGCACGATGATTCGTGTGAGCTCAAAGAGCTGGTCGATATCGTCGGACAGGTCGCCTTCTTCGGTCGCATGCCTCCTTGCAGAGGGGTGTGCAATGCAGAGCACACTGGCAATTTCCACGATCACGCCCTGGACATCCAGCCCTTCGGTCAGCACCAGGCGGTCTAGTAGATCCATCGTCTCGGAGAATACGTCCGGCCTGTAGATAGCATGACCAGAAACGCTAGGGTGCAGGATCTTCTTGAGAGCCTGGAGGATGGCCAACGTCTGCTCGTGTGTCGCCAGGGAGTCACTCTGTCCGGACCGAGTGGCAAGGGCCTCGAACGCAAGCCCAAACAGGACGAAGAAGAATGCAACAGGCTCATCTCGGTAATTGATGTCTGAGCTCTTGCCTCTGCCGTTGGTCGATGGGCCATCAGACTCTTTTCCATCCAAGGCATCAAACACGAACTCGCTGTCTTGCTCAATCAGGCTAGCAATGGCATCCACCAGCTTCAACCAAGAATCCTGGTAGAAACGTAGCAGCGTCTCGCGGTTCAGGGCTGCATAGATCGTGTCCAGGCTTCCAGACAGCGAGGGGGGTCCCAGGGTCATCGAGATGTCGGGCTCAAACCGGAGACGCGCAAATTCACGCAGAGACTCCAGCCAAAGAGGCGTCAACGTGCCGATATGCGGTCTCAGCACATCCAATAGGTAGTGCTGCTCCGAGCTGGCAACCTGCAGCTCTGCCCAGGCGGAAAACACCGATATCTTGACCATGACTTGGGCATTGGAGCTCAGCCCTTTCAGGTCGCCAATGGCTGCGTTCTCGTTGTCCTTAGAGAAGTTCTCAAGCGCACTGACGAGTGTTTTCAAGATCCTGCCCATGCGGTCCACATCAGTGACAATGCCGATAGAGATGAAGCTTGCGCAGACGTTGACAGCTTCTGACGCAAGCTCAGGTGAAGAGTCTGCGGCAAAGGCTGGTGTGAGCGCCGAGCTTATCTGGGCTTGGTACTGCTCCAGTAGCATTGCCTCCTCAAAGTCTGGGTCAGGCGTCTTTCCAAACATCTTGAGCACGTCTCCAATAATCTTGAGGCCCCAGATCCGAAGCTCTAGCACACTTGAGGTAGATGCAGAGAAGGCCATGCGGACAACATCCGCAACCTTGCTTTGTAGGTCACTCTGGGCCTTGGACTCTCCATTGGCCGTCACGTCCTTCGCAATGAACAAGAACATCTCATCGATGCAGCTCATGGCGAAAGTTGTGACTTGCCATCGCAAGGGCTCGACTTCGGAGGTTGCCTTGGTTTCCTTCTCGTCTTTAGCGGCGCCCGCTGCGGCAGCAAAACCAGCCACCTCTTCATCCTGGAGATCGAGTTGACCACCACCCTTGGAGCCCGATGAGGCGTCCTCCGTCTTGGGTCGTGCCCTTGTCATCTTGAGCACCGCCTGGAATCGTTGAAGCCAGGCGTTGGTCTCGGCGAGACAAGTGTGATGCATCCAGTTTCGAATAATGTTGCGGATTCCATCATGGGATGGGACAGTATCAAGGACAAGCCAGAGTTGTTCTTCGAATCCCTTCTCTGCTTCTCGGAGAACATCTTGAGGGTTCCTCTTCATCATGTTGTGAATGCCATCCACTGCAACATCCCGCAGAGTAGTAGACTCGGAAGACAGGTACTTTTGAAGAAGCTTCACGTAGTCGGCGAAGTGCATGTGTCCAGGGGCGTAGAGAGACAGATGTTCTTGGCATCCAAGCGCGGCTCTCTGCACAAGCAAATCTGGTTCCTCTCGGAACTGATTGACCAGCGTGAAGATGAGCTCTCGTGATTTCGTGGCATCTTGCAGGTCAGGACCAAGCACGTTGATGAGCGAGTCGACACAACGAGCAATGGCAGATGTTGTGGAAAGCTCCATCTCAAGGTTCATGGTGATTGCCGAAGATATCTCCGCATGATGCGTCTCAGACAAATAGAGCTGGACCAGCATGCCGAGCGTACTGGGCACGTATCCAGCAAAGCTGAGCCCCGACGCGTCCGAGGCTAAAGACAGCGCCTCCAGCGCCCAATAGTGCACTACTGGGTGAGGATCGTTGCAAAGAGACATGAGAATGCCGAGGATAGTCTTGAGATGGTATCCGGCTGCCATTCCACCGACCTGAGTCTGGATGGACCCAAGCGCCATGGCACAACCCGCTCGCGCACTAGGTTCACGGTTGCCGACGATGGTGTCCACCAGGTACTTGATTTCGTTGTTCGTAAATCCATTTCCATAGACGTTGCAGAGGCGAGCCACAGCGGCATACCCAAGGCTTCTGACATGCTCATCAGGATCGAGCACAAAATCACGAACAATGTCTTGTAGTAGCGCCTCCACTGCATGGTTGGAGATGTCGCCAGCAGGGGATTTTGTCTCCTTTACAGCCACTCTCATCGTTGCCAGAATGGCTGTAGCGAGGTTGACATTGATGGCAGCCTTGCGGCCGGGGTCTCTTTGTAGCGAACCTGCGGATGCAAATGTTCGAATTTGTTCCAGGATACTCTCTTGGACCTTGGCCGGAGTGAGGGGGAAGGCGAATGCAAACAGCTGGATCGCCGCGTTGATGACCTCTGTAGCAGGAGGGTCAGGGGTCACCGACGAGGGGTCCATATTGCCAATGTACAAGACAGAAGCATCGTGCTCCAAGCTTCCACAGATGGGAGACCGAAGCAGGTTGTTGATCGTATCCTCAGTACTGTCGAGTTCATCATAGTTCTCAACCGAGTTCTCCTGCTGGCCAGGAAGCTTCCTGACCAAAGATCCAGAGATAAGACCGGTGATACCGAAGCCAGAGTTGTCGCCAACCTCCCAGATAGACTCGAAAGTAGCCGCTGCATTTGCGATCGAGGCACTCAGTGAATTTGGTGCATAGTTTTCCGGATCCGCAAAGAGGGAAATAGCCAGAGTCAACAAATTAGATTGTAGCAAGGCCTCGCTCCCACCGGCGGGACTAAGATTGACAAGCTTGACATAACATTGTAGGACTCGGCGTTGAACCATCATGTCAAGATCTTGGAGCTGCAAGGCAGGGGCCAGTCTCTGGCTAATGTCATCGGTTGTCTTCTTTGACGGCAGAGTCTTGAGGAACGCTGTCGTATTCTGAAGCATGGTAGCGATCCTCTTGGACACATCAACTGTGAGGAGACGGCTGTTAAACTGGAGGAAGGCCAAGATTGATCCCAAGGCACACTCTCTCACATGAGCCAGGAAGGATGCTTCAAGCAAACTTCGTGCTGATGTATTGTCTTTTGCGAGCGGCTTCGGGAGCGCATTCTTCCAGAGGAGGAGCAGTTGTGACAAGTGAATCTTGACAAAGTTCGGACCAAGAGACATCAGGCCGCCTATCAAAATCCAAGCTACTTGGATCTGCGTGCTCGCAACACGAAGTTCTGATTTACTGCTCGATTTCAACATATTGGTTGCCATGGTCAACACTCGACTGTTGATCTCGACCGATCCATGAAGGGGGCGAGAGGGACTCGCACTCAACGTGGCGGCCAGTCCATGTGCAGCACCGATACATCGTCTTGGTGAGTTTCGGGCGCCCCCTAGTAGAGAAAGCTCGCGGTTCAAGCTATTCATGCAGACCGAAAGGCAAGGAAGTAGTTGCTGGGGGCAGGCAAGAACCAATGTCTTCATGCAGTGGGATGCAAAGACTTGGACGGTATAACTGGGATGTTGCAACACCTGCAAAAGACCATCTCTGCATGACTCTGCAAAGGTGTTTGCTGCCGAGCCGAGTGAATCCACGAGTGAAGAGACAGCACTCAGCGTTGCGATCAAAGTATGCTTAGAAGGCTCAGGCCGCTCCGCCAAGGCTTGGGGGTAATTCTTGAAGACGTTGTTGATGAGTGATTTGGCAGCCGATATCTGACCAGACTCTCCCAAGATCTTGCGTCCAATAACATCCTGAATGACAACATCGACGATTTTTCTTGAGATTAAGAGACGGTATCGATTGTTAATGATGGTCGGGGCCCCGAGGAGGTCGATCGCAAGGCTCTCGACGATTTTGAGATAGTTGGTTTCAACCAGCTTCTCCCCGAGTCGTCGAAATAGCTTGCCATAGCAGATACCGATGGCTGCTCGGGTCCTGTTGGAGGTTGAGGCCTTGACATACTGAGTGGCCAGGTTCTTCAGCATGTCAGCCAGTGACAATGCCAGCACTTGACTTCGCTTGCCAGACGGCGCGGGACTAGCTGAACGAGACGGAATCTCATCTTCGTCGGCTGCGATGTTGGGGATTGTAGATTGCCGTTTCAACGCCTTTTTGGTCTTTTTCCCCTTTGGAGATGCCACCTCGGCAGGCCCGCCCTCTGAGTGGCCTTGATACATGGCTTCGGCGAAGCATTCTGCTGCGGCTTGCCGAACCTGGACAGATGATGAATCAAATGCCTTCAACACGGCCGACTCCAGCTTGTCAAAGTCGTTCGAATTGAGAAAATAGGGGGTGTGCTTTACGAGCGCCTTGAGAGTTCGGCAGGCGGAAGCAATAACGAGATGTCCCTTGTCGGATGAGGCGTGATTCCGTGCTTGTTTCCAAATGTCTCGCGTAATGACCTCGTCCATGCTCGCTTCCACCATCCGAATGATCTTTCCCAGGGCGGTTATGCATGCCGCGCGAAGGCCAGCATTGTTGGAGGAGGACTTGAGCAGCTTAATCAAGGTTGTGCAAGCAAGTTGATGTAGACCAATCGCGCTGTCTCCAGCAGAAGCGAACACATCGCCCAAGCAGACAACCGCTGCATGCTTAGTCCGTATCTCAGCATCCGTCTTGAGCTTGCCGCTCGACACAATCGCAATCAAGTCGTTGATGGTCTCAAACAGCAGCTTCCTGTCTCCGTAGCCAAAGATGTGCGCCAGACACTTCCCCAGGTTGTTCCGTATAACTCGAGACGGCTGTGGCGAGGACAGGTTGATGATCTGGAAGATCTCCTTCTTGAGATAGAACTGTTGCGCCGTGCAGTCGTCGGCCTCTAGCTGCAGGATGTGCTTGGTCAAGCTCGAGACGAATGTGAGCAGGAATAGCTCTTGCTGTTCGGCCGGTAGGGATTGGAGCTTGGGGAGGTCAAGCTCTGGGTTCGCAGTCGCCGAGTCGGGGGGAGCTTGCGCCTCGCTGGTGCGGGCTGGAGCCTCGGGCTCCTGAGTCGACGACATGGCGCAAAGATGTAGACGCCGTCAACGATGCCCGAGTTCGATGGAAAATATCGTAAAAATGGTATTCGACAAAATGTTGTTTCTTGTATGTTTCAAAGGGTAAAAGGTGGTAACCTGGATGCTCCCCATGCCACATGCCACCTGCTTCCAGGGGAATGGCAGGTACCACCCTTACAAGCAATCGATGTGGGGCATAGTTCTTATCCGTCTCCGGAGTTCGCCCGGCGCATCCCGGCATAGGATCTCAAATTGGACTCGGACTCGACTATTCGAGGATAGAGGTTTAAAGTCGATTGACACCGCGAGGTCAGTCTTGAGAGACGGGTTTGAATCTAGTCCTTCCTTTCCTTTATAAGGCAAAATGTCTACTGGAAAGGCCTTGCGTCCGCTTGCAAAGGCGTCTGCTTTACTCACTTCTGCTCAGCCAGCAAATTCAATCATCTGTCGGCAATGTCAAAGATCCTTTGCAACGACACCAGCTCAATGGGCCGGTCACAACAAGTGGTCCAAGACGAAACACATCAAAGCGGTTACGGATAAGAAGAAGATGACTGAGCGGGCTGGCTTTACCAAGACGATTGCCATGTATTCGAGGAGTAAGCCATCAGTCTGCCGTCTCATCTCATCGTAGTAGTTTTTCTAATAGAGGAGCAGTGTACGGTGATGATCTCAAGTTTAACCCTCAATTGGCCACTGCCATATCTGCTGCGACAAAAGGTAAATCCTAAAGCTCTCCCTCAGCTGTTTTGGGGTTCTAAGACCATTGGCAGCGAGTATTCCGAAAAACCTGATCGAGGCCGCCATCGCACGAGGTCAAGGCCGTTCGGCCACTGGAGCCCAGCTTGAATCCATGTCCCTCGAAGTCTTGATGCCCCCCACCATTGCCATGATCATTGACGCCGAGACGGACAACAAGACTCGTACCCTGCACGACTTGCGGCTTGTGGTCAAGAAGGCCGGCGGCGTCGTGGGATCGACCACCTTTTACTTCACTCGACGCGGACGTGCCGTCTTCAAGACCAAAGAAGGCGGCCCCTCGTTGTCTGAGGTCTTAGACGAAGCAATTGAGCACGATGGGCTTGAAGATGTCGAGGAGTTGCCAGAAGGCGATTTCTTGGTCTGGACCCAGCCCAACACGCTGGCCGCCATCACCGAGGCCCTGTCCAAGAAATTTGAGCTCGAGGTCTTGGACTCCGACATTGTCTGGGCCCCCAACGAGGGCACAATGGTCAGCGTCGACAAGTCTGCTGAAGTCGAGAGCCTCGACCTTCTCTTCAACGGGCTCAAGGAGTATCCCGAAGTCAAGGCCATCTACGCCAACGTGCGCCAGGGAACCATCGAAGACGAGGAGTGGGACAGAGTCGAAAGGAACCTGGATGTATAAAACATGTATGCTGTACAACATGTAAAATAGCGTTTGTGTCAAATTTTGTACAAGTGCCTTCGTTCCCTCCCAAATTGAGATGCGAGATTTCTCCAATGCCCAGTTCCAAACGCCGTGATCACATTGTCATGCCGCCGCAAAACATCCTCTCCAAGTCATAATGTACACGTTCGGGTCATGGTCTCGAAAGCTGTGTCGGCTCGATAATCGTTTACGACTCGTGGTGCTCCTGCTCTGGCTGCTGCGCTGCTCTTTGGCGCTCCTCCTCAAGCTTCTTGGCCTGCCGCAGCTTCTGCCGGGCGACAATGCGCTCGTACTCGGCCTTGATCTCGTCTCGGTCCTTGGGGATCTTGTTGCACTCTTCAGGCTTGGGCCAGAAGCCGGGGACGGCGAAGCGGTTGTCGAGGTTCGTTCCGAAATAATACATGATGCCAATCGGGAACATCACATATGTGCCGAACTAATGCGCCAAGTTGTGGTTAACATCTGCAGTGGTGGAGCGGGTGGTGAGGCCATCCGGACGAGGACCTTGAATCAGGCAATTGAAGCATTTCGCCGGATCTTCGGGAATTGCAAAATGGAGGCAGAAGTAGCTTACCTTGAACACTTCAAGATTGAGACCACCCATTTTGAATATCTGATCTTTCAACGCTTACACTCGTAACTCGGAATAGCGATGGAGCAGGTGAAGGCGAAATGTTTGAGTGAGCGGACGAGGTGATGATGCCTTTAGATGGATAGCCCCGGTTCAGCGATACTAACGTAGTGCCCACCACCACCACAAATCAGTCTACCATGATTGGCCATCTAAGCTAAGACAACGAACGCACATTGTAAGCCTCAGCAACTCAAAAGAAGTCGACAACGTCATGTAGGCAAGATAAGCTTCTTAGTTTCTAGGTAGGTAGCATGTACGGGTTCAACTACAACGCCCATCAATGCCATCGTCGATCGGTGGCATCATTCCTTTCCAAAAGACCCCAGTCAGAACCAGCATACTCCAAACCTTCATCCCCCCACCACGTGTATATAAACTCCATTTCCTCACATAATTCAACGCCTACATCGTGTTTGTTTGTTTGTCCCTCCCAGTTCCCAGGCGTTTAGCCACAAGTATATGCACAAAATCCCCGAACTCCCTGGTCATGACCAAAACACCCTCATTGGGGCAGCCTCGCGCCGCCCGCCCTCGCCTTTTGGGCCTCCTCCATCATCAGACGCTCCGTAAAGCTGCGAGGGGTGCCGGAGAAGCCAGTATTGGCCACACTAGCGCGGAAGCTGTTGAGGTCTCCCTCGTCCATTCCGCTGCGGCCGTCTAGCCCTCCTACAAACGTATTGAAGTTCCCGAGAGAAGCAGCCTGAGCGTGCACCTCGGGATTGCGAACGACTGGCATGATGACTGGTCGTCCTTTGTAAGACCCCAAAGAGCCAACTTGAAACCGTGTTGCTGTTGGCGTCGTTGGGCCTGATGAAACATCTCGTTTGGTGATATGTACGGCTGGTGATGTCGCATAGAGAGACTGCTCAGACTCTGGCACATCCGGTAACTCAACCTCAGGTTCCTCTTCCTGTACAACCAGAGGCTTAGGCCGCGGCTTTGGCGGCGCGGACAAACCCCCGGCCTCGAAGTGAAACAAGTCATCCTCCTCCCCGTCGGAGTCGTCAGGGGGATTCGTTGGCCCGTTTCCGCTAGAACCCTGAGGTTTCACGGGCGACTTGGGACTCGCAATAGGCTCGCTGGGTTTAGATTCCTCGGGACTCTTCGCTAGAGAGGGTGAGCCAGGAGGCTTCTTATTCGTAAAGGACTTGGGCTTCGCCATGGAAAGAAACTCGTCATCCGACGAGTTGTCCTGTTCTGTATCCTCCTCTGGCTCTTCACTGACGCTTCCGAGGGTGCGCTCTATCCGAACCGATTCGGGGATATAGATTGCTGATGGGGGCTCCGGCGCGATGAGCATTGGGCTGCTTCTCTCCTCTATTTGTGCGTCCTGTGAGATTGTAACACTATCCCGTTTCTCAACGGCAGTTTGGTCTGTATTCGAGTTCACCACAGTCCACACAGTACCGTCTTCCAATGGCGCTCTTGATAATGCCCTCAATGCTTCGGATGACGAAATCTTGCGGGGCGGTGCTTGTTCCTCAAATTCATCATACAGCATCGAGTCTCTGCCGGGTTCATCGATCGGGGGAGCCGGAACTGCTGGGGGAATCATGAAATCGGTCGGTTGTGGTGAAGCTGTGGGTAAGACCTCGGCGCCCATGACATCAAAACGAACACGCCTAGGACTATGCGGAGGCCTCGATGCGCTGGAGGAGCGTCGCAAGGCACTCCGTGGTGTTTTGGACTCGCTTCGATCCGAGTGGCCCGACGAGGTCGTGTCATCAGTTGCTCGACGGACATGGCCTGGCCGGGCAGGCGATTGAGGCAATGCCGGCAGGCCACTCTGCAATTCGTCAAGACCCGGTTGATGACCCATGTCTGCGCCTTGCTCTTGCTGCTCGGCTTGCTGCTGCTCCTCCGCTCGGATGCCTGGCTCAGGCAGCAGCATCGCAAGAGGAGGACTGGGGAGGTTGGGGAGGGGAGGAGAGATGGGCAGCATGGGAGAGCTCTCCAGCAGAGGTAGGTAGCTAGGAGTGAAGAGGCCGTGCAACTCCTGATGTCGATCGCGGGGGCTGCCTGGAGGCTCTGCGGCACCCGATCCGGAGGTAGTAGAGGTAGCGGTCGGCGGGGAGAGGTGGCGTTGGCCCGATCCGGGGCGGGCGAATGCTCGTGAGTCAGCCTCGAGGTCCAGACTGGTGAGGGCCGAGGTCAGGTCTGGATAGTTGGGCAATGACTTGGCAAGGGATTGCCGAATGCTCGAGGCAACGTCGGGGTGGATGTCTCGGAGCAGATCGTGGTAGTAGCGCAGAAAATCGGCGGCCACCTCGTGGCGAAAGGTCTGAACCTTGTGCTCGAGCTCCGAGAGCCTCTGCGAGAGGTCATCGACAAGCCTCGCCTCCTCCATGGCGCTTAACAGGCTCCTGCAAGCGGACTGGGCAATCGCAGGTGTCTCGGTATGCGCATGACGCAACAAGGTCCGGGTAGATGCGTGCCAAAAGTCTGCGGGTGACAGCACGCGAGGGTTTGTGGGATTGAGTGCCCGCGTGAGCGAGCCAAAGATGGGGATGGGAACTTGGTGGGATTTTGATGGGCGCCGCCGCCGTGACTAGGTTCCAGTACCAAGTCCAAAGTACTCCATCAAAGTTAGCGGCCCTTGTTCTAACTCTGGCTAGACCATACGAGTTTTTTAAACGAGGGCTCAACCATTTCATTTTCGCTCTGTTCCTCCGAAGCACGATAATCAAATTGCCTTGACGGTATTCATGAGCCCTCACCTCACCCCTCGTGTCCATCTCAGCCCCAGCTCCCGCACCGCAAATCATCCCGCGGCCAAGCAGATGACTCTTTGTTCTGACTGGCCGGTTGCGGAGAATGGCGATCACTCTGCCGAGTTGCGGCTTGTCTCCAACAATCTGATAGCTCCCCCTGGACACTCTTGGCCAATTCGATTGGGCGCCTGGTGGCTCAACCCCGCGGGCTAAGGTCATGAGC
>JABCKE020007315.1:0-10135 GCA_013186425.2 Fusarium sp. NRRL 62610 | reverse complement strand
TCAAGGACTGGGAAGATGTGGTCTCGCTCCTGGTGGTCACCTTGGAGCTGCCCTCTTGGCCGATGATCCCAAAGCATGGACTGCTCCCGACCCCGAGATTCCTCAAGCCGACTTTGCGATTCGCGGATACGGACCAATCTCAACCAACGCAGTCGGCCGCACGATCATCGCCGACAAGCCGCCTCTGCCGCCAGTGGAGAAGCAATCCCTCTACGACATTGTACAGCCAGATGTACAGATCAAGTCACCTGCTCCACCGACTTTTATCGTTTATTCCAATAATGATCCGGTCGTCCCTGTTGTCAACGCCTACCGACTTGCTGAGGGAATCACTAATGGGGGAGGATCTGTGGAGCTTCATATCTTTGCTGATGCGCCTCATGGGTTTGCGCTGGACACTCCTAATCTTCCTGTATCCAAGTGGCCATCGATGTGTGAGGCGTGGCTTAAGCAGCATGGATGGATAGAATAGGCATAAGCAATCAAATTTGAAATAGAAGGAGGTATTTGTCTTGTCTTGTCATCCTGTTCCTCCGTAATTCTACCTATCAAGGCATGAAACCATCACTGCCTAGTTATTTGCAATATGGATAGTAGCACACCGGCCGCTATTTGAGTTCCTCAGAGAATAAAACCAAAGCAACCAAGGTACCAACTCTGCCGAGCAGATCCAGAGCAAAACCAAACACGTCCCAGATGGAACGATTCGGTAGAGCCCAATACTCGAAAACGAATTTCTCAAGTTCATATGGGCCATCGTCCTCGTCATCTCCACTAGGCCTCTCTTTTATCTGTAAGAAGATGATGCATCCTAAAGACCGAAGAAAGGATTCCCTGTCCTGAAACATTTGCCATCCCCCGGCGGCGTGTTCGTGGATAGGAAAATCCCGTTTTTTTATTGCCCTTAAAGGGGGTCTCCACGTCCCTGGGGCATCCTCAATCCAATCAACGTAGTAGACAGTCTGTTCTCTAGACTGGAGAGATAATCCCTTTTTCCAGAATTTTTGTAGTGCCCCAAGATAGTCGTGAGGCCGTCCTTCTAGACTTCCACAAACCGAGCATATCTTGAGGCACTTGCGAGTATCTTCAACCCAGTCCTCGTAACGCTCTTGCAATTCGTTCTCAAGATCACTGGGTTTCAAGGCAAGGCATACCAAAAACAGCAAGCATAAGTTCCCCTTAGGGATGCTATCAACTGGCGATGTGAGAAGGAAGGAGACAAAGGGGAGGCAAGATAGATATATCATCTCGTTGACAAGTGTGTGAAGGTCATCCTTGTCAGTGGAGAATGTGTGAGATGGAAAGATGTCCTGTAGACGTGAAAATATGATGTAAAAGAAAGAGAAAAACAAAGATGATAGGAGCGGGCCAAGAATCGACGGCAGAAAAAGACCGGCTTGTGAATATCCAGGAAATATAGTCGTGATCCGTTGGCTGACAAAGTCATTTCCACCCGAGCATAGCGATGGATGCAGCGATAATTGGAAGAGGAGGAGAATACTTTGACGGCTTCGAGTACGCCATATCCAACCGGATCGCTTAGGTGCTGTGTCCTTCAACAGTTGACGCGACGCTCCGAGGGAATCTCGGGCTGAAGCCGGCCCCTGAGGCCAGGATGGGAGTGGGCCGCCATAGAAAACGGCTGATATTGTAACTGCTACCTGGATGGTTGCCCAGAAAGTGGTGTCAGTTCGGCATTGACCTGGCGCTAGAAATCAGTAGGTGGGATCCTCGATGAAGATTGACTCTCGTGACGAACACACGAATTTGGCATCGAACCAAGGTAAGAGAATGGTTGTCCGTGATGGAACCCTGAAACTGCATGTGTCATGATATAAATAGCTTGGGTCGAAATCTCCGAAAGAGTGTCGAATGGTATTGTTATCGTCTTCATCTCGAGTGTCATGGAAACCAGGCGGAGCCGGTAAGCTAAGATTTGCCGTAGCTGGACATTCGAGACTCAAATTTCGACTTTCCTAGGAGCTCGCATTAGTAAAACGATATTCTGAACTGTAGATAGGGGGTTCGTTACCTTTTCCATGCACAAGAGGACAAAGTCTTTATGCGCTGTCCACTTGGCATATTGACTGGATTCAAGGGATGTCCAAAATGACAAAATAGCAAATAGAAATGAGGCAGCAGTAAGGGCGGTTACCCAGAATTGCCAACTCTTCAGTACTGGGAAACGAGCTGCCAGTTTTCGTATACCCGTCTTTGTTCTAGACACAGGGGAAAGAGTGGTAGAACAAGCACGAAAAAGATCAATAGACCTTGCTCCTACAGCGGATACTTTGTTTTTAAGACCCACTATGGCCGTTAGTTTTAGAAGTAGATTAAAACTTGGTAAGCTATTCAAGGGTTACAAACCGAAAGAGGGCTTGAACCTCGTGAGGATCCCAACAGCCGTACTTATCAAGGGCATCTCGGTGCTTACTAGTGTTGTTAAGAGAGGTAGAAGCGGGGTAGTGACTGAAGAGAATAGTATATCAAACCCAGAAGGTCACATTACCACGTGATGAGGGCTTTCACTGCAATTCTAGCTCATCGTGTTAGCTTAACTCGGTTGATAGAAAGTGCAGATTCTCTCAGGGCGTTTTTATTGGCTTAGATAGTTGCATGTGGCTCAAGACAAAGAATTAAGGCTAAAATATCTTTCATGTGGCCCCAGTTAATATCTAACAGCATGGCATAGCCTTTCTCTTCCATTTCTAGTCTTCAGATCACCTTGGTTGCTGTTATCATAAACCCTAGAGACCTCTAGGCCTCTGTCAACACGCCACATATTATCTTGACTGCATGCTAGTCGGAGCATGAAGTGGGGACTAACTGGAGAGAAATCTCTCAATCTCGCTGGCGACAAAGTTGTTGTCCTCCTCAAGAGCCCATTCTCCACCAGCCAGATGTCCCCAGACACTCTCAATAACCTTCAGTTCTCCAAATCTCAGATGCTTCACTTCCTCCTCACTGTCCTCCGGAGGAAAGTACAAGTCTGTTCGACTTGGCATCAACAGAACCTTGGCTTTGATGCTCCCCAGGGCGGAAGGAAGATCACCCTTGATGGGTCCGTGGGCGGAGATGTCACCTCCTCTCCACGTGTTGACCAAATGCATCAGATCACGAGCATCCCACTTTCCCATAGCGTTGTCCCAGACCTTGACGAGGTAGTCCTCGACTGTTTCACATCCAAGTCTCTTCCATTGCTCCTTGAGGAACCATGCCGAGCTTAGCGCCCAAGTTGAGTATACACGCGCGAAAGCTCTGGTTCCGCGTACCGCAGGCTCAGTATAGAGTCCATCGTGCCAGTCAACACTGGATTCAAGAGCAGCAATTGGTCCTTCGAGGAAAGATTTGTTATGCCAGCTGGTTCTCGCTGAACTGGCAAGGACAATGATACGTTGCACAAAGTCGGGATAGAGGATGGCAAAGTAATAGGCCTGAGTACCGCCCATAGAGAAACCGATATAAGCGGCTAATTTCTCGATGCCCAAAGCCTTGAGCAACTTGTACTGGAGATGGATGTTGTCTTCGTAAGAAGTCTGCGGGAACTTGGCTGGTTCGGGGGCGTTTGAAGGCGATGAGGACTCGCTGCCACCGAGAAGACCGACGACAATGACAAAGTAGTCTTTCAGGACAGAATCATCACTTCCGTATAAGAAAGCCAATGTCGTTTCAATTTTGCCGGAAAAGCAGGTCGGGATTAGTATGGCGGGGTTGTTAGGTGAGCCATAGGTGCGGTACGCCAAAGTGAGAGAGCTGTTGGAAATCGGAGGCCTAGCGTCAAGATTTGGCTGCCCATCAGCAGTGAAGAATCGAGTTTTCAATGTCATGGTTGCTGAGATTTGAAGGTAGTGGTGGCGAGTTTCTCGTAGTGGTTTGGGCACACTGGGGTTGACACATTGCCAAAGCAGTCAATTTATAGTAGAAGCAATAACGATGTTATTCCCACCCAAGACTTTCTCTTACACTATGAAAACAGTCTCAAACTGTGACGCTGACAAACCGCGCTGACATATCTTCCTCGAAACCTCGGCTGACAAACCCGTGAGGTTCATATTTAACGTTGACGATGTGTCAGAGACCCATCATGACAAGATCCCCACCTAGACATGCATAGGTCCAAGAATCGCTGCACCTAAGCTCTCAGCGTAGCCAATATCAGATCACCCAAGACCTAAACTTTCCAAAATCGCCCGCCAAAAGCTCGATCCCACTCTGTCGAAACGCTTCACGCAACTCATTAATCCTCGCCAGCCCCATACAAGCGTGTATACGCCAGCCACCAATCTCCCACTCCTGTTCAATCCCAGTAATTGACACTTGCTTCAGCAACGGAAATCTCTGGCTTGCCACCGCAGAGAGCTCAACCATGGCATTGAAAATGCTGGTGTTTGGGTATGTCACTTCAAGCTCAGTGATCGAATCCGGAAGCATATCGCACATCTTGACGAGAGGAGTTTCCCTCGGAAAACCGTGCTTCGGAGGCGGATCGTGGGGGGATAACCCCTTGAAACGAAACTTTTGCAGCTTCTTCAGTCTGGCCAGATGGTCTGTTGGGTCATTGTCGGGGCTGGAGCTGCTAAAGTCGAGAGATAGAAACCGCAGGTCTGGGCAAGCCAGCAAAGCTTCACCAATTTCCGACACAGAGGCCTCGGAACCGAATAGCAAAGAGCGCCCATCTGGCGGGTCAAGGTATGATTCGTAAGTGAAGGCTTCCAGCCTGGGAAATAGGTTCAGAAGTGTAGTGAACACTTTGGGACCCAACACACAGCATTCCAACAAGACCTCTTTGACGCCTTCATGGATCGGTGGTTGAGGTCCCTTCCAGTCAGGACCAGAAAATCGGATTCCCCCAAGACGCTCCAGGGCTGGAGCTGCAATGAGTAAAGATGAAATGACCTTGAATGCTTGCCTGTTCCATTTATTGTTCACAACCAGTTCCTTTAGTCGCGGAAGTGACCCGGGTGCACAAGTAGGAAATTTGCAGTCTTCATGCAATACGAAATGTAGAGTTTGAAGGCTGGTGCCAAATGGTAAAACAAGGGTAGTGAACAAGATCTTGGTGTCGTACTCGATGTTGACTTGTTTTCCGAAACTTGGGGGATCATGATACTTGTCGCATTTTTGAGTGTGCCTCAAGAACATCTTCTCCTCGGTACCTCGAAGTTGTTTTACGAACTTGACTATGTCTGGAATCATTGTGATGTAGGCACAGGTAATGTCAAATACAGAAAGCTCGTAAATGTACTGAGCGAGGTGTGGACGCTCAAGGAGAGTTCGGCGTAGCAGTATGTATACTTCGGGCGCGCGAACGGAGGCATGATGATAGATGTACGGCTGAGCAATGTCTCGTAGGGCCTTACACGTCTGCGCCATGGCAGACAATGTCGCGTTCTTGACACCGGTCTTGTCTGCCAAATAACAATCGGCTCCTTTGAAACATGTGTCGTCTAGTCCTATGGGCTCAGCAGGCTGACCTGGCTCACGGAACTCAGGCTCTTTGGGCTCATGGGTGCAATGGCGGCAGAAGTTTGAACATATGATACCTAGGATTTCCAGAGGAAGGGATAGAAGATGGACCATTTTGACAAAGTTGAAAGAGACGAGTTGATGTAAAGGGTGAGGGTTAAAAGAGTTTTGTTCTGGTGAGAATGAAGACATCCCCCTCCCTTGGAAACGCGCACGCGCTACCTGTATTTCTATTGTGGGGTGGCATTGACCAATCATTACGCGTTGTGCTTAACATGAGGAGGCTGGGTAGGTAGCACCATATCGTAATAAAACATGGCACACTCTGGAGCAGTGCTCGCTTTGCAGCAACGAAACAGAGCAATATGGCATAGAAATAAATTACAAAAATAATACCAAGGGATAGCCTGGTCTCTCCTCTATAAAGAAAGTCTTTTTTTATTTCCTTAGAGTCATCTTTTGGTTGAGAAATCATCAGGTTGAGAGGGTAGGATAGAGCGCGGAGGGCCAAGTGTGCCATCTTTTTTTACGATACGGTGGGTAGGTAGGATGTTTCAAGTCAGATATTGATTACTAAAATCTTCCATCTTAGCATACCTAGGTATCGGGACTTTATCGTAAAGTAGGTACCTAGATGGTAGCGTATACGGTGGGAAGCCGGGAAAGGTAAACTCTTGTATACAAGATCCCTCGGTTCTGTCGCTGCTTTGATAATGATGGTAAGGTGGAGCGAACCCCAGGAAACCTCCATGAACCACACTCAGGCCGGTATGAGCCACAGCTCAGGCGGATACTGCCCTTCGAGATTCCCTGCCCAAAACTCAATACCAGTCTGCTCAAAGGCTTGATGCAAGACATTGTTTGTGTCCTGCTCAAATCCAGCAACAGAAACACGCCTCAAAGCCGGAAACTTTTGACTTGCCGCCCTAGCAAGTTCAAGTATCTCATTGAGAATGCTCAGCTTTGGACGTGTAATTTCAACCTCCACGATTGAAGAAGGGAGCATCTCGCAGATCGTCATCCCACCAGCCGTCCCGGTGGAATCACGAAACAGTGAGGGGCCGTCAAGACGCAGCTTCTGGAGCTTCTTCAACTTGACAAGACTACCCATTGCGTGAGCACGAGACATTTCATCCCGCCGCCAGGAGTCGGTATAGTCAATAGCCAAAAACCGAAGTGTGTCCCTGCAGAGCAACACAGCTTCACCGATTTGCCGAGGCGATGCTTCATCCCAACCTTCATTCCCACCACCAGACTCGTAGCTGAAAGCTTCCAACCTAGGAAAGCTACCCAGAAGTGTAGAAATGTCTTCAGGTCCCACCGCACTGTTGACGAGGAATATCTCTTTGAGGGCCTCATGCCTCAAAGGTGTAGGTTCCTTCCACTCTGCGAATCCGATTTGCAGGCCCTTAAGACGTTTCAAAGCTGGCGCTGCAAGGAGTATAGGCCCAACGGACCGCAAGATATCTGCGCCTCCCTCTGTGTCCCAATGTTGAACGACCAGTTCCTTTAGATGAGGAAGTGACCCCGGTTGACAGAAGGGGAACTCGTGGGCGTGATCAAGCTCGAGATGTAGACACTCGAGGTTAGGGACTTTGGTCAAGACCATGGCAGTGAATAATGTGTTGAAGATGTCCTCAAAGCCATCTACTTCGTCGTCAGATGGATCAAGGTACCAAGCAGATTGTCGAGCTTCTTGAAGCGCGGTTCCCCCTTCAACATCTTCATGTTTTTGGAGAAATGTGCGCAAAATGCCGACGAGTTCAGCTGAGACTTCTTCCTGGCACGTCATGTCAAACACAGATAGCTCTTTGACGTGCTGAGCGAGATCGGTGCGACCAACGAGAGTAGGGAGGAGGAATCTAGATACCGCCTCTATGCAAGGGTAGTGATATAGATACGGTCGAGCAATGTCGCGTAGAGTCGTACATGTCTGCGTCATGGCAGACAAAGCCATGAGTCTGGGCTTATTGTCTGCACAGAATTGCGCCCCCTTGAAACACCCTTCAAATGGATCCCGGGACGGCGAGGCGTTGCAGTGATTGCAGAGGTTCTCACAGATGGAACGGAGGATCTCTGGGGGAAGGGATAAAAGATGTGTCATTGCGACTGGGCGTAATTCGGGAGAGGTGAATGCTGATGTAGAATCAGATTTTGACTTGGTGTACCCGTTCTTTTTAAAATTACAATAGGCAACTTTCTGTCATGGCCAACAGCTTAGTTCGAAAGGGCCAATTGGCGGCCACCAAGGGGTATCACGTGGCCAAAATCCTTCGATCCGCGTTAGGCAATGGCCGAACGGTATCAGTTAAACAGAGCAACAATAGGCTAAACAAAATTGTGCTTGAAACCCGTTGAAGATGTGACTATTTGCATCTAGACCCTAATGACAAGAGAAATGAGGCAAATGCATAAAGGCTGTATTGCGATCTTCTAACCGTCCTAAGAAACATACACATCGCTCCCTTCTAAGCCCCATCTCAAGCAGTTAGAGCATCAGCATTGGCCCCAACAGCCGCCGGCCCAGCATCAATAGTATTATAATCAGCCGACGTAAAGTAGTACCAGCCAAGACCACTCTCCTTTATCGTCTTGACATACTCATTGATCAGCCCCCGGTTGGCATCCTTGCCATCAGCAGAAGTGCCTGTAAACCGGTTCAAAATAACGGCAGCCTTTGACTCGTAACCAGATGGGATATTGTTGCTCAAGGTCTTTTGACTCTCGTATGATGGGCCGTCAGCGCAGTTGAGGCAGCTTTCAAAGGCGATTACGACATCGCAGATGGAGTAGTACTCGGCTTCAGCCCTGCAACCAAAGTTGCATATCGTCGTGATACTGTTGCTGAATGCATTGCGAGCGAAAGTTATAGCTTCGTTGAGGTAATCAAAGTCGGCGCTGCTCTCATCAAAGAAGATGCCATCAACCCCAATATCGGCAGCGGCGTAGGTCCCCCAGTTGCTCCATGTAGTGATGTTGGCTTTGAGCTCGTCGAGAGGTGCCTGACCGTAGTTCTTACGAACATAGCCAATGGTCTTGACATTGGAGTAGCTGTTGAGTTTGGATGTGCCGTCAATGTAGTTGACGTCGTCGTTGCCGGGCTTGCCAGAACCACCGGGGCCGTTCAACGGATTGACAACGACCAACCATGGGATGTCGGTGTTTGATGATATTGAATCAAACACGGGATTCCAGTTCAAGGCTCCATCTCCTGACTCATGGGAAGGATAGACGTAAAGGGGGAGAAGAATGCCAGTGGCCGCGGCAGATACTGCCTGGCCCACGAGAAGGCCTACCGTAGTTGCGAAGCGCATATTGAGATTTCGAAGGGGAAACCAGTCCGAGTTCTTGATCTGAATACTCGATCTTGCATTGTTTCTGTCTTTATTTCGTTATATAAGGATGGAATAGCGTCGTACGTTCAGAAACATAAGCGCTAGCGATGAAACGAAGGAGCCAGGCCAACGCAAGGATCCTTCCACTGAATTACACAGGGATCACGATCAGGAGGATCATCATGTTAATAGATCCGTGACACATCTTGCCTGGTTAGGTAGGTCATGTTTCTCCTTCATCCCACGTTTTCCGACGTAGCCGACTTAGCGAGCAATGTTGGCCTCGAGGCGAGAGATTCAGGGAGACAATCAAGAGAGAAGAACGTCACGTCTACATGATCAGAGAGCCCTGAACCAAGATTTACACGTAACATGAGACGAAGAGGAAAAGTGGAAGAGAATGCTGGTGGCGTTGGCTCAGGCCAACTTCCGGTCCCCTGAAATATTTGAAGGATCGCAGCCCTGCTCACTAACACTCTGGCCCTCGTCAAAAGTGTCCGTCTCATCCGACTTGATAATACTACTACCTTTGTCAGAATGCGACGATTGAGCATAAGAATGGTCTTTTGAGACAAACTCTCCGTCGGGGTTTAGGTAGCTATATTCGCCGTTGGACTCCTCCCTCCGTCTCAGCCTTCACCAGAGCAGACATGAACCTTTTTTCTCCCGCTACACATGCTGTCTATCAAACTCGCAGATTACACGTCTGGCTTTCTACCATAGACGACATAAAACTTTTGATATCCATGCATCCTCTCATCTGCCAAATCTTTCCTCACATTGATGAGGTCCACCTATGACAAGTTAGTAAGAGCTTGACCAGGTCAGGTGATGGGATACACACCTCTATCTCTTCCTTTGTACGATTCTTGAACCGATGCAAGAGACCATAGCTAAGAGCTTGAAGTCCCTCCTCGATATTAGCATGCCAAAGTTCCCCGAGCCTCTTCAGTCTTCGGTTCCTCGGCCATCCATTTACTGGAAGTTTATACACCTTTTCTTCCACATCGACGAACCCGGCCTCTTTGAACCACTGCTTTAAACTAGCAGCTACCGGTAGAGGACGATCAGCAGCGTAACTGGCATCTACTATGTCGTCGCACCATCTCTTGAAGCCATTTGCGTTGGTGACGGTCTCGTCATCGCATTCCAAGAGACCCATGAGCTCTTGGCATTCCATCCATCCGCCTGGTCGTAGATGCTCAAAGGCTGGTTTGATGACTTGGGTTCCCATGTCTGACCAACAGCCCATGGTGACTCTTGTGTGGATCAGATCAAAGTCAACAATCTGACGAGACTAGAACCGACGAGTGGCCCAACGGCAGGGACTGGTG
>JABCKE020007236.1:0-11497 GCA_013186425.2 Fusarium sp. NRRL 62610 | reverse complement strand
GCCAAGCTGTCTTCCCCAATCTTACTCCAGCGCACCGTCTCCTACGACGCGGGTACCAAACCTCCGCGCCGGGGCAGCATCTACCTCAACATGCCCGACCGAAACACGGCCGGCGCCCGGAGGAGGAGGTCTAGCAGCATCCTCCAGGTCTACCATGAGCCTCCCGAGACTCTTGAGCAGATCAGCGACCAGGCTTCCCTCCCTAACCTCAACGCCAACTGGACCAACGCCAAAGGTATACCTGGCCTCCACATTATGCACTTTGCTTCATTTCGGGCCGCACGCTGACATGAACTTTGCTGACAGGTGCCTGGACTATCCACATTGTCCTGATCGCTTGCTGCAAAATTATCTACGATGCCCTCCCTGGCGTCTCCCAAGAGACCTCGTGGACACTGACCAACATGACCTACATGTTTGGCTCCTACATCATGTTCCACCACGTCCGTGGCGTTCCCTTCGACTTCAACAGCGGCGCCTTTGACAACCTCAACATGTGGGAGCAAATCGACAATGGCGCCCAGTACACGCCTACCAAAAAGTTCCTTTTGGGCGTTCCTATTGCCTTGTTCCTCGTCAGCACTCATTACACACATTACGACTTGACTTATTTCATTATTAACTTGCTTGCTGTCTTGGGTGTTGTCATTCCCAAGTTGCCGTTTGTGCGTCCCGTCTCAACCCTTTTCCAGCCGTCTGCCCGCATCAGCCAGACTGTCTGTTAAACTCTATTCTCAAATGCTAACGTGTCAACAGAGTCATCGGATGCGATTCGGACTCTTCTCAGGTGTTCCGGAGGATTAGGAAACGGATGAGGGATCACAATGACTACTACTACTACTACTACGGACCGAACTTGCTCGACTGGCGTCAGGGGCGTTAGGGAAAGATTGTGTTTGACAAGAAAGAGATTGGGAGATATCACAAAATACAGAATGGGGATGGAGAATGTGCATATTAATAGCGAGCATTATCTGTTACGCGACTGATGGCGCTAGGTACGGTCGTTCAGGGGTAGCTTCGGAGACAGCAATTGGATTTGGCATCAGCAACATTTTCTCAACATTTCCCCTTGGCACAACCGATTACGCATGGACTCGCACGCAATACGTTCATGGCGCTTGTTGCGGCTGTTGTCATGACGGATGATATGGTCTTGTTCTCGGCGAATTTCGCAACGTATGGATCATTCAAATGGGACCAAAAGGGTTGAACAAGGTTGAGCATGAGCGCCATAGAAGTCTATGGACCTATCCGGCTCTTGGAAAATCCTACCTTGCGTCAACAGAGAAGTTAAGGCCGCAAATCATGACGAATTGTGGTGCGTTCAAGGGAACCTCGACTTCCCCTCGCTCGGTCCAACAGCAGCAAGTGGCTATAGTCCAAGCAGCATTGGAACTGGTTGCTCAACAGCCATTAGGGCACAATGAAAGTTATAAGAAGAGGCCAAATTGGCTACTTGTTCTTGAGCGTTCCTCAGCTTTCTGCAACCTTGGACAGAGCCGAGACAACGCGCTCTCCTTTGGTGCACTCAGTTTCCCCCCCCCCCTTTCAGTTAATTCTTCCTCCATACCACTATTTTACATCGATATCTACCATGAGGTGCAACGTCTTGGTCCTCTTGGCCTTGACGAACGGCCTCGCCCAGGCCGCTAGCATTGGCCGGCAAGGGGACTCCGTCAGGGTCTATGGGCGTTCGCATGGCAGTTCTTCCGAGCCAGACGCCAAGGCTGCCGTCAAGGCTGAAGCCGACGGCAACCAGCTTGAGCAAGAGGCCATAGCCCGGATCAAGAACAAGGGCAAGGACCAACGTGTTGATCTCCTCATCAAGAACCCGGCGGGAAAAGGCGAGACTCTTACGGCGGAGGTGTTCACCCCCGGCACCAACCAGAAGAACCGGAAGGAGTCAGACCCAAGGAGCCGAGAGACATCCCTGGACGCGGATGCGGTTGAAGAGGCAAGGGCAGCTGCTCAGCGCGACCAGCGTGAACTTGAGTGGAGGCAAAGACTTGACAAGGAGGTCGCTGAGGCGCGCAAGGAGATTGATGAGCGTGAACGCAAGGAAAAGGAGAAGAAGGAAAAGGACAAGGACAAGAATAAGGACCCCAAGAAGGAGCATGACCCTCTCCACGGCATAGACCCCTGTGAAGGCGTTCACGACCATGGCTGGCATCACCACGACAAGGCTTCTCATCACGACAAGGCTTCTCATCGCCACCATGGCTCTCACCACCACCACGATGACTGCCACAGCCATCACAAGTCTCATCGCCATGGCTCTCATCATCACCATGACTCCCATCATCATCACAACCACACTGGACATCACCACCACGGCCACAAGCATGGTCATCATCACGGCCACGGACATGACCATAGGCACGGTCATGGTCACGGTCACGAGCATGGCCACCGACACGGCCACGGACATGATCACCGACATGGTCATGAACACGGTCATCGACACGGCCATGGACATGAGCACGGTCACGGCCACGAGCATAGCCATGGCCACAGGCACGGGCACGATCATGGGCATGGCCATGAACACGGACACGACCACGGACACGACCATAGGCACGGTCATCACCATCATCATGGGCATCATCACCAGCACGACCACGGACATCATCATCGCCATCGTCATGGTCATCAACATGGTCATGGCCACAGCCACGGGCATGATGAGCATCATCGACACCATGAGCACCATGGACATCATGAGCACCACGGCCATCACCACGGTCATCACGGCCACCACAGTCATGATGCCAGCCATCACGGCGGTCATCACGGTGGCAACCATACTGGGTCTGGTACAGGCAACCATCATGGCCATCATGGAGGCCGTGGCGGTAACCGCGGTGGTAACCGTGGTGATGCTAGCAACCACAGTGAGGGGCATTACGACTACACTCATACGCCCAAGTACCATGAGCACACGTACTACACCACTCATGAGCCCACGCTGAGGGCCGATTGTTCTGGTGGCAGATGTAACCGCAAGCCCTGCTGTAAGTGCAATGGCCACTGGGCACAGCCTGGCTGCTGGCACTGCAAGAATCATCAGGAGTTCCCTGGAGACAGCTGCCCTACCACCACTACCACCACCAACACTCGCTTCAGCACCAGGTACTCGACTACCACCCGCACCGGTGCTCCCACCTACACCACCACGACAAAGCGCAAGTATACCACTTCCACCAAAACCCATGAGCGTAAGAGCACCACCACGATTGCCCCTCAGATCACCAAGGCTCCCAAGCCAGGACAAGAAGCCAAGGGCATCGAGGTCCCCAACTGGCAACCAAAGAAGGATGGCAAGGGTTACAAGGTCCCACAAGGTCACGATGGCCCCATTCCTAAGAAGGAGAAGGAGGCAGCCCAGGGGATCTTGTTGGAGATTTGCGCCAAGATCGAGAAGGGAGAGTACAAGTCTGACAATGTCTGCGAGAAGATCAAGGTGGAGTACAAGGGCGAGTACAAGGATGAGGACATTTGCGAGAGGATCAAGCACTGTCCACGCCCAGCCCCTGCTCCAGCTCCGGTCCCTGAAGACATTTGTGAGAAGGTCAAGAAGGGGTACTACAAGCGTGAGGAGGTTGTCTGTGATCAGATCCGAAAGGGACTGTACACGGGTGACTACAAGAAGGAGGAACCTTTCTGCAACAAGATCAAGCACTGTCTACCTTACTATGCCCCTGCTCCGGCTCCGGCTCCCGCGCCAGCTCCCGCACCCGCTCCGGCCCCAGTCCCCGAGGATATTTGCGAGAAGGTCAAGAAGGGGTACTACAAGCGTGAGGAGGTTGTCTGTGACCAGATTCGGAAGGGTTTGTATACAGGCGACTACAAGAAGGAGGAGCCTTTCTGCAACAAGATCAAGCACTGCCTGCCCTACTACGCTCCTGCTCCAGCACCTGTTCCTAGGGAGGACATCTGCGAAAGAGTCAGGAAGGGAGAGTACAAGCGCGAGGAAATCATTTGTGTTAAGATCCAGAAGGGAGAGTACAAGGCCGATTGCAAGAAGGATGAGGTCGTCTGTGAGAAGATCAGGCACTGCCTCCCGTACCATGCCCCAGCCCCAGCCCCAGCTCCCATTCCCGCTCCCGTTCCTGTCCCCGCGCCTGCTCCTAAGGAGGACATTTGCGAGAGGTACAAGAAGGGTGAGTACAAGAAGGAAGAGGATGTCTGCGTGAGGATCCAGAAGGGCGAGTACAGGGAGGAGTACAAAAAGGAGAAGGATATCTGCGAGAGGATCAAGCCTTGCCAGGAGCATCACTACTACAAGTACAAGGCTCCTGCTCCTGCCCCTGCTCCTATCCCTGCGCCGGTCCCTGTTCCTGTTCCTGCTCCTGAGAAGCACAAGTACGAGGTCAAGCCAGAGATCGTCTACAAGCCTGAAGAGAAGATCGTCTACAAACCAGAGGAGAAGATCGTCTACAAGGAGGAAGAGAAGTTCGCCTACAAGCCTGAGGAGAAGGTTATTGTCAAGCCTGAGGAGAAGATTGTCGTCAAGCCTGAAGAAAAGGTTGTCGTCAAGCCCGAGGAGAAGGTCGTCATCAAGCCAGAGGAGAAGCCTGTTCCTGCTCCTGCCCCGATCCCCGCCCCGGCTCCAATTCCGGCTCCAATTCCGGCCCCAATTCCGGCTCCGGCTCCTGCCCCCGCACCCAAGCCCGCCGAGGAAAAGCCCGTCGCCAAGCCGGAAGAGAAGAAGGTGGAGGAGAAGAAGCCCGAGGAGAAGAAACCGGAGGAGAAGAAGGTGGCCACTGTCAATCCGGAAGAGAAGAAGAAGCCTTCCGAGGGCAGCGCCTTTTCTGGAGGTAAGACGTTCCGTGCTGGCGATGACAACCCCCCGGACGTCCCGTTGACAGTGCCCACCTCAGCAGCGAGCCACGCCGCCGCCATCTCGACCGCCGGTGCCATCTTCTTTGCCGTCGTCAGTCTGCTCCTGTGAGCCTGAGTGGATAAGATGAAGCAAAGTCAATGGGAGGGATGGAAAAGTTAGTTTTTTTTTCTGATGCGAGATGTTTTGGGGGGCACGGCTTTATCTTGTCGTTATAATGGTAATGGACTCTGGGATGCATTTTAGTAGGTAGGTAGGCAGGACCTAGGGAAGAAATAGACGGGCCCTCTAATTGATCGTTGGTTTTCTTTTCCCTCTTGATGCAAGCAAGCATGATGATCATGTCAAGTCAGCCTCAGATTGCAAAATCCCCCCCGTGTCGTCCGGTGATTCGGTCGGCCGAGCATCGGACATGTGGGCGTGACTGATGAGTTGCTTCGTCAGCTCGTGAGGAGAAGGGGAGAGGAGAGAGAAGACAAAAACGTCATCTTCCCACATGTAGAAAGATATTAGGCTTTTTAACTCCGAGCCACCGATGTCGATGGTGTGGACTTCTACTACCAGCCTTGTAGCTTCATTGGTGGGCCGGAAATCGGCATTCAGGTGGGAGAATGGCGAGACGACGTTGACTCGGTTTCCGAGAATGTTGAGAATGCATATAAAGATCCAAAGAGGGTCATTGTGTTGGATGAAGCTATATCCATCCATCTCAAGTTAGTTAATCAATCAGTTCAACCCATCACCACCAACATGAAGGACAACGTTACCCCGCTCTATACCAGCCCTCAACTTGGCGCCAATGTCTCGAACTATGCCGAGCAGCACTCGACGCCGCTGCCCAAGTACATCAGCGATTACCACGCTCACATCTCCTCCACCCGTGATGATTCAGAGTACTTGAGCTCAGGCTTCCAATCCCAGTTCAACATCTTCCTGGCAAAGTCCACCGGCACCAAGAGAGGTGAGTTCCAGACTCACTACACAGATATTCACCAAGTTGCTAACGGGCCGTTAAACAGTCCTAGAGATTGGCGTCTATGCCGGTTTCTCTGCCCTAGTCTGGGCTCATGCCGTTGGTCCAGGCGGCCAGGTAACCGGCCTAGAGTACGAGCCTGAGTACGCCAAGCTCTCCAACGAAGGGTTCGCAGCCAACGGGGTCAACAACGTTGAAATCATCGTCGGTCCTGCATCCGAGACGTGAGAGACAACTTTGACTTCGCCGAGAAACGAAGAATGCTGATTTCTCGGGATAGGCTACCAAAACTGAACCCCAGCAAGCCGTACGACCTCGTCTTCATCGACGCAGACAAGACAGGTTACCCGGGTTATCTGAGACAGCTACTCGAGGGGTCTCAGCCCGGCAGCGCAAAGAGGATTCTCCGACCAGGGGCCCTCATCGTCTCGGACAATGTGTTGCGCCGGGGTTTGGTCGCGGATGACAAGGCGCTCGGTGATGAGGAGCTCACTGGTGACCGGCTCGCCAACGTCCAGGCTCTGAGGGAGTTTAATGATTTGAGCTTGAGCAACCCGCGACTGGAGACGTTTGTCATCCCTTTGTGGGACGGTGTCAGCGTCACCAGACTCATTGATTAGATTAATTGGGGAGCACTAGTTATGTGTGATTGTTCCAGGTGATTCAAAGGGGTTGTCTCAGGTTCAGTAATAAGTTTAATTTGATTGAGTACATGTTAATATCGAATAAATGACAGCAAGTAACATGAAGGTGAAGCATCACCTGGTATCGTCTTTTTAATGTACAGGTAAAAAGAAAATGTCATGATATTCATATTTGCGTATAGAAAAGTAGCTCTAAAGAGCATTCTGGGGTATTTCCCTTGTCTTAATCCAACAGTAGTCATTAGTCCACCTCTTTCATCTCAACATAATCCACTTAAACTCAAGTAAAAACAGTAGTGTGCCTCTTCTCAACCCGCGTTACTTAGTAGCGGGTAGGGGAGGACTGGTAGGCAGCCATCTTCTTGCTCTCGCGGCTGCGGCGACGACGGCCCGAGCAGCAGGTGAAGAAGACAATGATGGTGGCAGCCAGGGCGAGGACAGCAGCGACAAGGACGAGCCAGATACCGACAGCCCATTCAGCTTTGAGGTCGATATCGGCGTTGTTGACCCGTCTCTTGACAAGGGCGAAGCCGGCAAAGTCGCAGGCGAGAGCGACAAGAGTGACAAAGAAGGCCAGGAGGGCGACGAGTGACGACATCAGAGAGCCCAATGTGCCGGCTCCGAGGGCTAGGAGGAAGGCGATGAAGCAGAGCCCGGTAGCAACGGGGTGCAACACCATGACATAGGTCAATGCCTTGGCCGCGTTCTCAGCAGCATCAGAGAATTCGACGACGTTGCCTCCAGCAGCGTTGTAGATGACCGAAGCAGGGTTATAGCCGATCTGAGACTTGGAGCACTCATCACTAAGGGCTTATTAGTATAGTGTTGACAACTTGGAGGCTATCACCTCGTCAATTGGGCCAAAACTTACCCGCTCTCTCTGAGAATGCAGTAACCAAAGGTACCAAAGTTGATTGTTGTTGGGACCTGGCTAGTGTTGGTACTGGCCAGCTCATTAAGGTCGACCTTGAGAATGGCGATGTCGTTGACTACAGGAGCAGTAATGTCAACGACGATGAGCAAGACTGTCGCTGCGAGTAGCAAGAAGCCGCCGAAATGGTGAATGAATCGTCCAACGCCCATTGTGATGTGGTGTATAGTGTAGTGTAAGTGTAGAACACGCTAGAGTATAGATGATACAGCTGATGATGCTTGAACAAAACAAAGAGATACGATGACCAGCCAGCAAGAAAACGAGGTCGTCCACGGCCAAGATATAAGTCGCGACACAATGCCGCTACTCATGGCAACAAGCATTGCGCAGCAGATGGAACGACGGTGCTTGGCTGAGACGTCATCACCAAGCCCTGTTTTGGGCTCATCCGTGCCGAAACCCGCCATGCAGAGAGCCAAGCCAGGTTAGTGATGCCCATCGCGAGTGACAAGTTCTACGACGCAGTGACGTAGATATGGTGGCTTTGTCGAATCGTGGCTAATCTGCCGGGGGTGTGGAGTCGCTCGGTTATGCCTGATTCGGGCCATCTTGTTGTTGGTCTCGACAAGGATCTTTTTCCTTTGGGCCTGTGCCGTCGCTTTTCCAACGTCACACGTCCAAATCCTTGGCTGATCCAATCTAGTCCAGGAGCCAGGCGAGGTAAAGTGAGGTGGTGTTCAGTCTTGGAATGATCTGCTTGTTCCATGGTGCAATTACACCGAGACAGCTTCCTCCTGGTCCTCGGCGAAAACCGTCTGGGCTGCCTCATCGCCGCGTGATACCAGGGATGAACATGATCGTCGCCTCAGGCAAAGGCTAAAGCTAATTCGAGATTTTCTAGCGTGGAGATGCTTAGCCAGGAGTTGCGCAACTTGCTAAGCCCCAGTCGAAGAGCTGAGATTCGTCTCCTGTTGATGGGTCTTGTTCAACGACTGACAGAATTTTCTTTTTCTGTTGTTGACTGCTCGACATCATCCTCCAGTTCGACATCTTCTGGCTCGTCGTTCTCTGCCGACTCCTCCTCTTTCTTGTTGGAGGGTTTAAATTTGCTCGGGGTGCTGTTCTTGAGTGCAAATCGCGCAGCAGCATCGGCATTTCGTGATGGCTGCGCTCCAAAATCGGGGGCCCATTGCTTCAGACCCGTTGTCGCCAACGAGTCGGGGAGCGATTGGTTAAGGGTCTCGGAAATAAAAGATTTTTGCTGCTTGATAAAATCGGGCCATGGTTTGCTCAATGTCGTCCAGGCGCTCTGGTGATGTCGGTAATCAGGAGACGAAGATACCTCGACAGTAAACTCCCTTTCCGCGTCTTCTTGATTCTCTTGCTTGAACGTATGTCGACTTTCGATTACATTCAGAAGAGTCCCAAAACCTCCAGCACTGGCCTTGCGCTTTTCGTTCTCGGGTGTCGTGGACTTGGTCGGTGTCTTGACGATGACTGTGTGTGGGCTGCTAGCAGTCACTTTGGTGACGGTCGCAGCATCTCTCATCAACGATACGAATGAGGCATCCTTGTTCTGGACAGTGTATAGTTAGCACAATCAGCAAGCCTCTTTGCTGATAATGGATGCGTACCGGGATGGCTCTAAAGTATTCAACCGGCCCATGCTTCTCCAGAAGCTGTAGAATGGACCGCCTCTCGGCCAACGTGACTGGCGGTGGTGAAACGGCAATGGATATAGAGCGCGCTGCTCTTTCCTCAACACGCAAAGCACGTGCAGCGCTGGCCATGGCGCAATTGCTGAATTCGATCAAAGCGAGATCGTAGAATCAAAGAGCTTGTCTTTGTCTTTGGTGGTGGGCAGAGCAGCTCCAACAAAAAGAATGCGGGCGGATGCAGGGGTTAAACTCGGCTTGGTGGGGCCGAACCGTGCACGTATCCCGCGTCTCCAGCTCCTTCCTCAGTTACAGTTGCGCGATGCTCTTTAACTTGAACCTTCAACACTCCAACTTTTCACAAGCACACAACTTTGCGACCTTCTCAGACATCGCCTTCGAATTATTGTGAAGGTACAATAATCGCCTCATCATCACCCGACCGTACTTTATCCTCTGACCACCGAAGCAAGAAGCTGCGAAACCTCCCTCCCACAGGAGGGCATCGGCTCCATCGAGATGGCGACGCCAACAGCCATGAAGCACGTCGCCTCGCAACAGGGCCGCACACCCTCACAACTCGCTGTCGCAACGCCTCCCGTATCGACGCCATTCTCCAACCCCGCCCATGCCGTCTTTTCGCCCCGAGGGCCGCGCTCGTCGCCGCAACAGTTTAAGAAGTCTCCTGCTGCGTCAACGCTCATGGCAGCGCAAGCCTCCAATGCGCCCCTAAATTTCGACAGTCCATCCACAGCGGCGGCTATGGGAGCCCTTGGTATCGGTACTGGTCTTGATATTGGCCTCGACAATGTTGGCGTTGGTCTTGGGAATCTAGGTGCCCTTGCGGAGGATGACAAGCTTAAGCGCCTGGAAACCATCATAGACATCTTGAACGTAGGTGGTCTCACTGCTTCCGATATGTTTCCATACTAACTTCTAGCAGAAAAAGAAGGGACTTGTCAGCGAAGCCGGCCTAGAACGTCTGGCACAGCGAATAGGGCTCGACTGTCTTTCAGAAGACAACACCGCACCCGACGGCCGAAAACGAAGAACCCTCGTCATAGCAGGCTCAGCAATTCAGTTGGATATCGTGCTGGACAATAATATCGTCGAAAGCATCTCGCTCGCTTTTCCAGAGTCTGCGCCCTCGGTCACCAAGCACGTCGATCGAGCAAGTCAGATCCTCCTCAGAGATCTTCAGCTTCTTCCAAACCAAAGCCCATTGACCAAGACCCTCGAGAAGTTCGCCGTCAATCTAGAGCGACTAGCAATTCTAGACAAACTCAGTATCATTCCAGGACTCGACTGTCATGAAGCTTTGGCAGGCATCTATGTGAGCCTGGAGAGACTTTACCAGTGGGATGTGGCCCAACTCAGCCAGGAACCAGGAATGAACAAGTCACCCAGTGCTCTGTCCGTTGCAGCCATGTGCACGCGGCATGGGTTCCCTATTATGCACTCCAGAGAGCGGGTGGGCTTGGCTTTGCAATATTGGAAGGCCCTACGGCTTATTCAACCGACAACCGACAAACTTGCTTCATTTGCCGAAAAGCGAGAAAAGGTCTGGTCACTCTTAATTGGATGCGCTTCTATGGGTGACATCGGCCACCTCCCTGTGAGAGTCTCTGAGGATTGGATTTCCAAGAACGTGGTGACGGCTGAGCCCACCATGGATCCCAAGAAGCCGAGCCTGGACTGGCTGGAGCCCGATAATGTTGTGCTACCCCCGTCTGAGGAGAATAAGGACGCCGGAATGGAGATGATTCAACCAGATCTCTCGACGGCGAGGGTGCCTCAGGTCATGTTCACCGTTACGTTTGACCCTCCCGTCATTCTCCCTCAGAACGACTGGATGCGGTTGCATGCTTTGGCGAACGTGAGCGCTCCGCCCATCTTTGGATACCCGCCTACCTTCGACAGTTTGTTCTTCCCTGTGCCTCCTGGTAGTGCCCAGGATCCCAGTGAACTCCGAACAATCACTCGTCAGCGCGACGTCCGCGTATATGACAAAGATCAGAAGTCATTGGTCAAATCTCACCGGAACTCGCTGTTCATCTACAAGCCTATATACTCTCAGGTGGTTACTGAGATGCCCTTCTCCCATCCTCGCCAGCTCATCGACATGCTCCCCTTACTTCGGCAGTATGCTTTCATTGCAACTTTGCTCGAAAGCAGCTTTGGGTCCGAGACAAAGGAAGCTGAACCACGGCCAAAGCAAGGAAATGCACCAGCCCCAGCACCTAAACCCAATGTTGCCAGCAAGAATGAGCTGGCCGACTTTATGGATCTTGCTCCTGCAGCTACCGAGACCCTAGCCAGTGAAGAGATCAACTTGGATGTCACTCTCTGGGTCCATCCTACTCCTCATCTGCAAGTCGTCTTCCCGTTCCGCAACTCGACGGCTAACGTCACGCTCAAGGTGCTCGAGGACGGAGTGGTGGAGGTGGCTGATGAGAACGTCATCTCTCGAGATGAAAACGCCAAGATGAAGAATAAGGAGCTGACGCG
>JABCKE020007036.1:0-15363 GCA_013186425.2 Fusarium sp. NRRL 62610 | reverse complement strand
GAGGGCGGTTCCATGTTTGACGATCCTTGGAACGTCAGGACGATAGCCGAGGAGAGCAGTTCATTCGAGGATGCCTGGGACAGGAAGGCAAGCGGCACCGAAAGCGACGTGTACGAGGATGACTGGGCAGACTATTACTTTGACGAGGGCAACTTTGACGCCGGACGACGCAAGCACACCAAGGTGACGACGCCTGAAGTTCAAGGTTTCATGCAGCGAGAGTTGAGCTTGGATGAGTACGACGGGGCCTTTGCTAGCCCTGTTAATCCGGGACCGGGTTGGATATAGACTGTTTCATGTAGATTGGGAGGGTCTTGTACGTTTGTATGTTATGGTGGTTTGTGTATCTTGTATTCAATAGGTAGCGTGTGGCGTCCTGTATTCCATCTTATCTAGCAAGCGTTCTTTTCTTCAAAATCAGAGAGTCTATACTCTATCCAATTCATCCCAACTTTTTTTCATGTCTTCGTAATATCCTCTACTTCATGCCGTCTTGTCTACACCTCCGACTTCTATCTTCTATCCTCTATAGTATTCTCTTAACAGTCAAACCACTAGCATCACCTCCCTCAAGCTGAATAAAGTTACCCGTCTCCAGCTTCTTCTTCCATTTGCCGCTCTCATATCGAGCAAGGATCATGGTCATGCGCAGCGTAACGTCGCTGCTCGAGTCGTGCTCCTGCAGAGCCTCAGCGACGGGTGTGAAAGTCCAGCGACCAAAGGCCCAGTTGAGGATGTATCTCCCCGAAGCGCTATCCTCCGGCTTGGGGATATCTGGATCCGAGTTTGTGGGGGTTGAAGAGAGTGTGACGAGGGCCTTGATGCGGTAGGTTTCGTCCTTAGGAGCGGATGAGAGGAAGGCGATGAGCTTGTCGGTTGAGATGCGTGCTGAGGGGTCTTCGGCTTTGAGTTCGATGGAGAGAACTTCGACTTCGTTCTGATGGGTGTGAGAGTGTCCATTGGTCTTGTCCCCGTTGGAGTGGTTGCGACTGTGACCATTGGTCTGGTTGACCTCTGCTTCAGTCAACTCCTGAGCGAGACCTCCATCAACACCAAAGACAAGATCCATAGCCACGCAACCCTTGTCGCTCTTGACTTTGGCCACATCCACCTCAAGATCACCGACTCGATCGAGACATTCATCGTACCGCAGTTCACCAGCATTCTCCCACTTGTTGAAAACGATCAAATCCGTATATCGCGCCTGAATCCGAGCCGTGTAGCTCGTATCCTCATACCCCTGCCAATTCTCAACATCGATAACACTGATAACTCCATCAAGAACATACTTGCCCGAATCGCGAGCAAGTCTATTAACCTCGAGAGCAAGCGTAGCCGGAAACGCAGAACCGCTCGTCTCGATAACGATGCGATCGGGACGAACGCTCTCCTCGAGCTCCTTGAGCGCTGGGCCTAGCTGTCCGACGAGGTTGCAGCAGATGCATCCGTTGAGGAGCTCCTGGACGCCCGAAATGGCAGAGTTTGCGGCGAGCTGGGAGTCGACGGCTAGGTCGCCAAATTCGTTCTTGAGCAGGGCGAGCTTGTAGTCTGGGTTTTGGGCGCGGAGTTGGGGGATGAGGTTGAGGATGAGTGTTGTCTTTCCGGAGCCTAGAAAGCCCGTGATGATTGTGATAGGAATCGGCGCCATCTTAAAAACGTCTCTCTATGTCTCGTTAAACAAAAAAGAGTGTAGGTTGGACACTGAGAAAATAACCCTCGGAGCGGTATCAAAAAGTTGGTGATGGTGATGGTCAGCCCATGAGCGTGCTCCCCGATAAGATAGCATTTTTCTTATCGGGACTTATCGGACACAACCCCGCGGTCTCTGCGCCTTGACGTCACCCACCATGACTTGCAGCTTTTGGTGTGTGAGAATTGGCTTTCTCGATCCAAGGATTGATCCATTGCGTATGCCGAGATGAGAACAAGGAATTTTGATGTGATACAGGGATAAGAAGATAAACTGCCGACCTGTCCTTTCACTTCCGGATCTTGAATCTTTAAACTTCCTCCCTTCAACAGAGATTGTTTACACAAGCAAATATGGCATCTCAAGAATCTGGTCCGGCCAACGACGCTCAGCAAGAGACCTTCAAGGAGCAGCTTGACAAGGCTGCAGAGGATACTCGAGCTGCAGAGAACCAAAAGCCGAACCCCATTGTTGAGAAGAGTATGTTCAACTAAACCTCATTTTGAGCTGTTGGCTAATTCATCACAGTCACTGAATACGTTCCCGCTGCCGCCAAAATCCTACCCGGAAAACAGAGTCCATCAAGGGACGAAGTAAAGCCAGAGGGTCCACCAGAGCGACCTGATCATGATGACAAGATTGAAGAGTTTGTGAGGGACCAGCATCGAAGCCAGGGCACAGACGGTATCCTGGGTGGTTCCTCTTCCAACGACGAGTGATTGATGGATGATCTTTGTTGTATCAAGACACGATTGTACTTTTAGGGTTATTGGCGAAAACGATGCGACGGCCGTATTGAATGAATACATGATTACATGGTATCCATGATACTGACTTGGTGATGTTGGCTGCTGCCACGCCGTGAAGGGTTCATTCCGCTTTGGCTTGGTCGCCAGGACAATCATTTCAATCGCCGAACACTGACCATGTCATGAAGTCAAAGCGACAATCATGACAATGTAGCATTGGCAAGATAGTCAAGCCGAGTCACGGAACGCGGCATGCGGCTCAACAACGTCGCACATCGCAAATTCTGCTCAGACCCGCATCAAGATCGACAGAAATTTCGCGACTACGAACTTCAACCGCGCCAAATCATGGCTCTCTCAGTCAACCCAACCAGTTTACCAAGTGCGTTTCTACGCGCTTGCATCAAAAACAAATTCTACGAATTGAAATGTCCCCCCTTCTTGGCATTAACCGTCCACGGACTCATCTGCCAGAAAGCAGAGAGGTAACGGCAAATTTCCTATATCCAAGGGTTTTACTCTTCTGAGCGTTTCCCGCTAGGGGAAAGGCAACGCGACACCGTGGGTGTTTGGACCTCGAAGGGTCCCGGGTGAAGGTCGTGGCAGCTCAGTTGGCTTTTTGATAAAGAAGAAAGAAAGAAAAGAAGATTGAAAAGTTTGGCTGGTTGGTGAGTTAATAAAGGCAGCCACGTTTGCACTAGTCTTCTTTGGGTTGTGCTTAGTCATGTGGCCCTCCCGCCCGTAGGTAGAGAACTACCAGGTAGGTACTGGCTCAATCTTTACAATCGCCAATTCGGACAAATTCAATACCCTACACTCAACCCCAACTCCAACTTTCACGACATGAAATCTCTGTGCATTAATATTCTATCGCAAGGAGTGCTAGCCTTTATAGACATATAATTATACAGGAAGACGATTTCTCCTCAAAATGTTTTTTTAGTGCTCCAAGTCATAACCCTCTTTCTAAACCTCCCACTCATGAGTCTCTTGATGCTATATGTGTTGCTCAACCCAAAATATAGAACCAACCATTGCTGGTCTCTATCCGAGTGCGGTCGTACCGAAGCCGTGCAAATTGACAAAAGTTTCTCTTATGATGCTCGACGATTGAAGTCGTATGGCGCACCCCAAGGCATCGGGTACCATGCAAACATGGGCAGTTGTCGACCCATAGGGAAAGCGTGTCGGGGATGGAGAGGCATCCTGTTAAAAAGTTGATGCTCCTCGAGGAGCTGGAGCTCGGAATCTGTTCGGCGTCAGTAATAAGCAACACAAGTAAAGAAAGCATGATTCAATAGACCAACCTCGCCGAGCTAGTCTGTGCGAGCTGCTGCTTCTTCGTCTCTTCTTTGCCCATATGTGCCAGAACACCAAGACGAAGGTTGGAAAGTTGATAAGAACACCGACAATGGCGATGACGGCCTCGGCAGATAGTGCCATTTTTTATTCCCCCCCCCCGAATTGAGGTCAATAATATTTTAAAAAACCCGTCTTGCTCGAGAGATGGAGAGTAGACGGGGGCTCATTAGGAACACATCTAGACTGAAGCTGGGCTTTTAACTACCACCCGTCTTACCTTTGGCAGCTGGGGCCCCAAAACCGAATGAGTGCCGCCAGTTCCCACGTTTTTGCACCAGTGTTATGTCGCTAGCAGCTTGCGCCTACGATAGTGGACTGTGGAGATAAGGGCCTATTTATTGTCTATCAATTTTCTGAGCGATTGTAGTTCCGACACAATCTTGGGTTGCAGTGTGGCTTGCTGAGCCTCCCACCTCTTGAGGCCCTCCTGAGTTTTACCTCCCGCGTTACATATGTAGCATCCACGGTACTTAAGTTTGTATGAGAAATATGCATATATTTGGGTACCATTGTTGGTCAGGCTAGGGTTGGGTGGTTAAAAAGAAATAAGATAGTAAATTGGTAATGAATAACCTGTGAGTTCTAAATTCCCTTAAGTAGTGTTACTCTGTTGTTCGACATGATAAGGAGGATATCCCATTAAACGGAAATGCATATATCTATTTCATATATTCCTTCTTTTTTTATAATCCTTCAAGCGCTACCCTTGGATGAGGATCTGGCGACCCGATCTTTCTAGGGGTGTCTCGTTTTCCCTTGACCCACCTGAAGAGGTATTGTAAGTGGTAGATGCCTTACCTGTTCTGTGGCAATCAGGTGTCATGGTGATGTTGTTGACGAGACCGCGCACATGTTGAGTTTTACGGCGCGAAGGCCTGCAGGCCATGGTGTAGTGGTTAATAAGACCGTCACCCAATGTTTTCATTCACAGGCTTGAAATGAGTTGAACTCAGGAAATGAAGCAGTTTGCAGAGGTACTCTGACAAATAGTTCATTAAGCACATCTAAGGGATGATTTATTACACACCCGGAAACACCATCTTATGGCTTCCGCAACCCTTTACCCAGCAACTCTGCACCCACTTCTGTGATGAGCTTCTCATCTGGAAACCTGGACTTCTTTGCCATAATGCTATCCTCAGCCCCCACTGCCTGGAGAAGATCAGGCAGTTCTCCATCAAGAGCCGTGCCGTAGACGAGATGTCCCAAAGCTAGTAACATGCCATGCAGCGCATCTGCTGACTGCTCTTCAAGTGTGATGGCCTCCACGACGGACGCTGCAAGCTCTAGCTCGTCATCTCCCGAGAGAGTTGGCTTGGAGTTCTTCCTGGCCCGTCGATTCGCAAGAGACAAGTTGAAGAGGAGGGACGAAGCTGCAACTCTCACGTTGTTATGACCTTCATCGAGGAAGCTAGACGAGACTAGCAGGATGATGGCTGAGCGTAGATTACTGTCTTTCATGATTTCCTCCGGGAATAGAGGCGTCGAGAAGAAGTTGCAGGCCATCTGCACTGTAACAAGGCGTAGCGCATAAGGGCACTCTGTCTGCTTGTTGACAAGATCTAGGACGGCTCTGACAGTTTCGTGACCCTTTTCCTCGGCGAAAAAGCCGCTGACTCTGGGGTCAGATAGGGAACACCTGAACAAGTCCACAATCGTAAAGAGAATGTTGATCGGTAGTGATGAGACTGAGTCTTTTACAAGACTCGATAAGTGGCTCATCTCAGGCACAACGGCACTCGAAGGTCCATCCTTAGCGCGATCCTCAAGATACTTCTTGAGGGCCTTGACTTCAGGCTTGCTAGCCACCTCATTGCCCATCTTGACCAGGAGCTTATCCAAAGGAGGAACCTTGACATAAAGGACTGGCTTCGCATCAGGATTCGCAAAGGTTGGAAGACGAAGCTTCTCATGTGGGTGAAGTGGAAAGGCCATCTGAACGAGGAGATTGACATTGCCACGAAGAGCAGCTTGGTCGGCACCAGACCATCGATTCTCCTGCTCTCCGCGTAGAAATGTGATGATGGTTGGCGTGGCGCTGATGGAGTACTGGCTGGCAATCTGATGTGCTTGGGGATTGGATATATCGATCTTGATCAGCGTGGCTTTATCTCCGACCTCTTGTGCGAGCTCATCGTATGTCGGATATAGAAGCTTGCAAGGAGGGCATGTCGCTGAAGTGAAGAAGACGACGGCACATGAGCTTCTTGCTGCTTCCATTAGACGGTTAAACTCGGCAAGATTGGTGACATTCTTGACACCGTGCTTTGGAGCCGCGGGTGTCTGGGCACTTTGCTGAAGACCAAGGATGGAGCCGTTTTGCCTCCCAGCATTGACTCCTTGAGTGAGCTGAGGAAGAAGCATGCGGCCCATGGGTGAGTCCATGACAGCCTGAGGCATCTTGACGATGTGTTCCGGAATGCCTTTTCCGATGAGGAAATTTGAGAATGAGTCGCTAAAGTTGTTACAGTTGTGATGGAAGAGGTCATAGGCCTGATCAGGTTAGCTGGCTGGACAATACTGATGGGCGAGGATCTGGATAGGTACCTCTAGCGTAAAGATGGGTCGAAGGGAGTCTAGAAATTCTTCTATCACGTCCATGGGCAAGTTTGTAGTGCCCAGGTGTATCTTTTCCATAGGCTGGCCGAGGTGTGATGAGCCTGGGGTGATGGCAATGATGCCGCCATCGTAGACGTATTCCCGACCATTGAGCTCGATTGATGTGTGGTAGATGGCGTCAAGCTGGAACCCGAGAAGTCCTGCAGACATCTGTCGGGCCAAGCCCCGGGAAAGGTCGTATACGAGCAGGTGTACGTCCATGTCGTCGACTGAGGCGGGACGAATCTTTGGGGACTAATGCCAAGTTGGTAGGGCTGGTAGGCGCTAACGAGACGAGAAGAGGATCGCGGTAAATAATTATCTCTAGAGAGTATGACTGGAAAGGCGAAAGTGTGTACGGTTGCTAAGTTGCGAATATGTTGTGTTGAAGTGTTAACAAAGAGGTTAACATGGCTCGAGGGGCAGGCAACACCGGCCTACGTCTTGAGGACGACTGGAACATTCTGAGATGCTGACTGATGCGCCTTCTCAGATATCGACTCAACAACATGACACTCGCTAACAGAACAGATGCCATCAAAATTGGTCTATCTAACGTGAATATTTATCACAACAACCTCTCCTCACTCATCTGCATCCATCTCTTGTTGGAAATCTCTCAACTCCAAAAGGCGGCCTCTCCAAGTTCATGATGTCGGTGGGGCTTCTAAAATTAGAGGCGCCCTGCCAGCTCAGGGGCTGTTATCACTGAAAAAACTCCCTGCAAACCCCCTGACAGACATCAACCCGCATCCGGGGTGGGGCCGCCTTCCGATGCGGATTGGCCACAATGTCACTTCCACGTCCAATCCAAATCGATTCCGCGCCTACGACTGGTTACAATCAAACCCGTACCTAAGTCTGCTACGAATGCAAGTCCGCGCCCCTTTCTTAACAGATTGTCAACAGGTGAAAAAAACTTAGATAATAACCGCGACTCCTTTTCTGACGTGTGTTCTCTCTTTGCCACACTTCTCCATTCCTTTCTTTTGATCGATCGCTTCTCCCTCGTTTAGAAGCGTGTTCCCCCCTCCGAGGTTGACTCTTCTCAACCTTTCTTCCCCTCCTATGCGCGACGGCGTCCCTCACTGATACTGAACCCCCCCCGTCGCCGCCTCGTCACCCTTCCACTCTCTCGACCCGCGCTCATGAGAACAGCCACATCGCTGCCCTCCAAGCTCGTCGCCTACGACCCTCACGAGAAACCAGGCCGATATAATTTCAAGCCCAAGAGACAGGGATATTTCGCAAGGATGAAGGAATCTTGGATGACCCAGTCGCAGAGGACTCGGTGGATTAAGACCGCCGCCATCGTCCTCGCGATTGTGACACTCTTCTACTTCATTTCGCCCAAGGGCGTTGAAGTGTACAACGCCGGAGGTGCTACTGGTGGAGGTATGAACTCTTGTCTAGGAAAGGTTGCAGTTTACTCATGCGCTCCAGCATCTCAAGCCGCTAAGGGCGGTGATGGCCAAACTCCCTCCGACTCGACTTACGGAACCGATCGATGCACCAAGTCCTTCTCCAAGGAGAAGCCCATTGTGCAGTATGTCCTCATGATTGACGCTGGCAGCACTGGATCCCGAATCCACGTCTACAAGTTCAACAACTGCGGTCCTACCCCCGAGCTCGAGAAGGAGGAGTTCAAGATGACCGAGAAGGAGGTCGGTGGCCTCAGCAAGTATAAGGACGACCCTGTTGCCGCTGCCAAGAGCCTGGATCCCCTCATGAAGGTCGCCATGGACAACGTTCCCGATGCTCTCAAGAGCTGCTCTCCCGTCGCTGTCAAGGCCACCGCTGGTCTCCGAATGATCGGCAAGGAGCCCGCTGCTGCTATCCTCGCCGAAGTCCGACGACACCTCGAAGTCGACTACCCCTTCCCTGTCGTTGACCAGGAGAAGGAGGGCGTTGCTATCATGGACGGTTCCCTCGAGGGTGTCTACGCCTGGATCACCACCAACTACCTCCTCGGCAAGATTGGCGGCCCTGACCTGAGCGAGACCGCTGCTGTTTTCGACCTTGGCGGTGGTTCCACCCAGATTGTCTTCGAGCCTACCTTCAAGGGCGCTGCTGATGGTGGCATGCCCGAGAAGCTCACTGCTGGTGATCACAAGTACGATCTCAGCTTCGGTGGCCGCAGCTTTGAGCTTTACCAGCACTCTCACCTTGGCTATGGCTTGATGGCTGCTCGCGAGGCCATCCACGCCGCTCTCATTAACGACATTAGCGAGGTGAAGGGCGCTGACAAGGCTTGGTTGAAGGAGCCCATTGTCCACCCCTGCATCGCTCCCGGCATGTCCAAGGACGTTAATGTTACCATTGGCGCCAGCAAGGACCTCAACCTCGTCACGTTCACCGGTCCCTCGCAGCCTGCTCCCGCTCAGTGCCGCAACCTGGCTGAGAAGATTCTCAACAAGGACGCTGCTTGCACTCTCGCTCCCTGCTCCTTTAACGGTATCCACCAGCCTCTTCTGGCCAAGACCTTCACCAAGGAGGATGTCTACATTTTCTCCTACTTCTACGACCGCACCAAGCCCCTTGGCATGCCTGACTCCTTCACCCTCCGCGAGATGCACGACCTCACCCAGACTGTGTGCATGGGCAAGACTGCTTGGGACGTTTTCACCACTGTCCCTGGTGCCATGGAGGAGCTTCTCGACCGACCCGACCACTGCCTGGATCTCAACTTTATGATGGCTCTTCTTCACACTGGCTACGACATGCCCATTGACCGAGAAGTCAAGATTGCCAAGAAGATCAAGGGCAACGAGCTTGGCTGGTGTCTCGGTGCTAGGTGAGTTTTTGTATTCCCCCCTTTTACCTGCTTATACTGACGTTTATCTAGCTTGCCTCTGTTGGAGGCCGGCTCTGGCTGGTCATGCAAGGTCCGCGAGATCTCTTAGAGGGAAAGTCAAGGAAGTATGGCGTTGATGACGGTTGCGGCATATGCAATGTCTTTTTTTTACTAGAGTGATTGTTTAAAGGCGGCTAATGGCATTTTGGGAACATGGCGAAATCGATTGAACGGGCCATCGGCATCATGAACAAAACTTGGACTGGCTACTCGGGGAACTGGAGTCCTCAATCAACTTGTCATGACGTGTAGATTATTATAGAACTATTTAATACACGGGCGACCGCCTCAAAGCGGCGCGGTCACCATGCCTAGCACATCTTCGACGACGTCTTCTGGGCCAATGTCTTCTAGGAGGGCTTCTACGGCTTCCACTTTGCTGCCCCATTGCATGCTTCTCTCCTTTTCAGGGAGCGTCAGTTGGATACGATGTAGATAAATCTTGTGGGCAGCGAGGCCAACAAGTGCGGGCGTGACAAAGTCCAGACGATGCAGAGCAGCTAGGCAGCGCATAAGCTGACCAAAGTGCTTGGTTGCTGTTGGGCTGATGCCTCCAGCAACGGCTCGGTGCATACGGAGGAATGAAACGATGTTCATTTGGTAGCGGGTGACCTCGATGTCAACCTTAGCCTCTTGGCTGAGTGTTCCTAAGTGGCTGATCTCCTGTTTCATGGTCAGCTGGAGGAGGATATGAGATGAAGGTAAGGCCTACGTTTTCGCTGATTAGAGGTTGACCAGAGGACCCTTCTTCACCAGGTCCCCTTTTCACTACACTTTGCGTTGATGCCGTATCAGCATCATTAACGTCCGCCTCATCGAGGTTGACAAATCCATCTTCTGGATCATGCCAGTATGCGATGTACAAAAAGTCGTTGAGGTGCGCTGTTACACGAGCCTCTCCACCACTGGCTGCCTCTAGGACTGGTATAAAGACAAACTGCTTCGGGGCCGTCTGGACAGACGTTCGAGTAAAGATGCGGCGCGTCCGTAGGAGCTCTAGAGCTTGGATCTGGACTGCCTGAGGCGCTCGGTCGAGGTTCTTGGCGAGGATGACGTTGGCTATTCGCGATGAGAAGGCACCGCCACCTGGTGACAGCGGACTAAGTGGTGTGCGTGGATGCGACGAGGACGGCCGTGACGTAAAGTACGAGTCTGGGTGGTTGCGCGAGGGCGAGGTAGAGTGGCCGGAGGAGGAGGGCTGGTGGCCGATGATAAGAGCGGCGGCGAAATCTTCGAGAGTGGTGGAGGGAGTACAGTCGACGACGACCCAGCTCAGACCAAAGGTCTTGGTGGCTACCAGCTGGAGCTCTTGTATGAGGTCGTCGATGGCATCCGATGGGGTGCTCACGAGGCAGTGTTCGCGACTGATGAGACAGAGCAGCAAGGCCAGCTCGAGGTCGCTCAAGGCGTGGACCTTGTCAAGAAGGCTGTCATCCGCCATGATTCAGCGGTTTAAGCCTCAATCCTGGGTCCATGAGGCTCCTTGGATCTATCCTTGACATGAGGTTGACCCTATTTCCTCCTCATCTCAATCCACCGCCTATCTGAGCTACAAGGGTCGACGTCGCATGATGCCGCTGCATATGATGTCACGTGGGGTTGCACAAACCACGAACCACTTGCGCCGTCGCGCCCCACCCTTGATTTATGCATAGGGCTAGGCCTAGAGTGGATTAGCTCCGGTGGGCATCACCTCTAGCGACGGACGAGGCTGTGACATTGGTACTCTCCGCCGCCCTCCCGTCATCTGCCGCTGCCTCTTCAAACAACAACCCAACCTAGATCCGATCCTGCTACCGCCACGGACGGTTTCCAGCGCCCACGACGACGACACAAAGTCTCTGAAGAGCACACCTGCTATACGCTGCGATAAATTTACTAGGCGACATCGAGCCTTGACAAGCGAAGGCTCTGCGGTCATTGCGTTCCTGACGCTCGAGATAACGTCATTGAGAATCGTTCTGCTCGATAGACTATAGCCCAACATGTCTTCGAGAAAGAAGGTCCTCCTCAAGGTGCGGGGAACAGAATATTTGATCCCCAAGAGCTCAAAATATTGATTTGGCCGTGAATAGGTTATTATCCTTGGCGATAGCGGTGTTGGCAAGACCAGCTTGATGAACCAATATGTGCGCACCTTTCCACGACCCCTCGATAACGGCCACGATGCTGATATCTCCCCCCTTCATCACAGGTCAACAAGAAGTTCAGTGCGAGCTACAAGGCCACCATCGGAGCTGATTTCCTGACTCGAGAGGTCCTGGTCGATGACCGACAAGTCACTATGCAGGTAGGACAGCCCGCTCGTGCACGCAAACACTTGGTTCTCGAGATTTGAAGCTGATCGCCGGCAAAAATAGCTGTGGGATACCGCCGGCCAAGAACGATTCCAATCTCTGGGCGTGGCCTTTTACCGAGGCGCCGACTGCTGCGTTCTCGTCTACGATGTCAACAACGCCAAGAGCTTCGAGGCGCTGGACAGCTGGAGGGACGAGTTCCTCATCCAGGCTTCTCCCCGGGACCCTCCCAACTTTCCCTTTGTGAGTCAGGCAGAAACTGTGGATTGAGGTTGCCCATTAACTGGTTCTGCAGGTTGTGCTAGGCAACAAGATTGATGTTGAGGAGAGCAAGCGAGTGGTATGTGATTCGACCAGTGAGGATGGAATTATTCTGACATGCAGCAGATTTCCAACAAGAGAGCCATGACCTTCTGCCAGTCCAAGGGTGATATCCCTTACTTTGAGACGAGTGCCAAGGAGGCCATCAACATTGACCAGGCTTTTGAGGGTGGGTACTCTTGAATACATGAATGTCGACAGATCTAACACTCTACAGTGATTGCCCGAAACGCCCTCGCCCAAGAAGAGTCAGAGGAGTTTAGCGGCGACTTTGATGACCCGATTAACATTCACATCGAGAACGACCGCGACGGCTGCGCGTGCTAGAGTAGTACTAGAGTGTGCGATGCGATACAGACGACACGGTTCGGATTGGATTCGATGAAGGTTGAGGCGAAGGGAGACCGGCTCAGGAGGAGGGAAATGTGTCTCGAGTGTGGTGGAGGCAGCATTATTTGGCTGAATGTATCATACTGAGGCCGATGGTTTTCCTTTTTTTCTTGTTGGTGTTCATGCATGGATGCGACTTTTTTTCCTCTGCTTTTTTTATGCCCTGATTGATAGTTGAGAGGTCAGCATGGACGATTGAGTTGTCCACAGATGGCTTATCATTTTGAACTGTTGTCCTCATCCAGTGTCCGTGTTGAGTGTAATGTCATTGTTCATCTGTCATTGTCACAATCAACACGCCATGCCACTATCACAAGCCTCAGTAGCAAGACCGCATCAAGACAAGCAAGAATCGTACGTTGTCAAAAAAGCAACCATGATGGTTACATACTTATCTGTGTGTCTCTCTCTCCTTGTCTTATACCCGTAGCATAACCAGCGGGAGAAGCTTGTCCCTCGGCATGGCCCCACCCAGCTCCGAGGCCGAACGTCGCGTACCCCGGATTTCCAAGCTCCCCACTTGAGCAGAGCGTCGCGCTGTGAGAGGTCCAAGAGGCAAGTCAGCAGAAACGAACCTCGGCATGTTCGCCATCATTCGAGACGGACGGTGCGGAGAAAGCTGGGGTAGCTTAGCAAAGAAGGGTTACGGGAAATCATTTAAGGACCCCCGTTGATCTTCTCTTTTGTGTAATCTTAGGAGACATTTTTTTCTATTGAGACATTGACGTTGATTTTTTCCTTCATCTTCTTTTCGTCTGGTCTCTTGTGTTACTGTTATCATCTGACGTCGACAACACCATAGCTGTCATCATGTCGGCGAGAATCCCTGCTATTGTGGGTAGTTCCATCGCTCAGTCATTGTGTATAGCTTCGACTAACTGACGAATCTCTAGGCTGTAAATCGCGTCAGCGACGCTGCCAAGAGACAGCTTGACCTGGTGGCCAAGTTTGTCGAGGAGGAATGCATCCCGTAAGCCCTCCACCACATCACCCCTTCACCACACGATTAACACTCTCAAAGAGCAGACCCCGTCGTCGAGGCCCAAACGGGCGAGGGCGACGCCCGATGGGAAGGCCACCCATCCATCATCGAGGACCTCAAGACCAAGGCGCGAGCCCTAGGCCTCTGGAACATGTTCCTCCCCAAGGGCCACTACAAGGAATCACCTGGCTTCACCAACCTCGAGTACGGACTCATGGCGGAGTGGCTCGGCCGGTCCCACATTGCCTCTGAGGCGTGCAACTGCGCTGCTCCCGACACGGGAAACATGGAGGTTCTGGCCAAGTACGGCAACGAGGCTCAGAAGCAGCAGTGGCTCAAGCCTCTCATGGACGGCAAGATTAGGTCTGCTTTCCTCATGACTGAGCCGCAGGTTGCGTCGTCGGATGCTACAAACATCGAGCTGGATATTCAACGCGAGGGTAATGAGTATGTCCTCAATGGACAGAAGTGGTGGTCTAGCGGTGCTGGTGATCCTCGGTGCAGCATTTACATTGTTATGGGCAAGACGGATCCTAACAACAAGGATCCTTATCGTCAGCAGTCGGTTGTCTTGGTGCCTGCCGATACACCCGGTATCACCATTAACCGTATGCTGAATGTTTACGGCTATGATGATGCTCCTCACGGCCACGGCCATCTGACCTTCAAGAACGTGAGGGTGCCCGTTTCCAACATTGTTCTTGGTGAGGGACGAGGCTTCGAGATTATCCAGGGTCGTCTTGGACCTGGCCGTATTCACCACGCCATGCGAACCATTGGCGCTGTAAGTGTCCCTACCCTCATTTTAAGAAATACCTGCTCACAATCGCCTAGGCCGAGCGTGCCCTCGACTGGATGCTCCTCCGCGTCAACGACGAATCCAAGAAGCCCTTCGGCAAGCTCCTCCGCGAGCACGGCGTAATCCTCGAATGGATCGCCAAATCCCGCATCGAAATCGACGCAGCCCGTCTAATCGTGCTCAACGCAGCCATAAAGATGGACGAGCTAGGTCCCAAGAAGGCCCTCAAGGAGATCGCCCAAGCCAAGGTCCTCGTCCCCTCAACGGCCCTCACCGTCATCGACCGCGCCGTGCAGGCGTTTGGCGGAGCGGGCGTCTCGCAGGATACGCCGCTGGCATACATGTGGGCTGGCATCCGCACGCTGCGGCTTGCCGATGGACCTGACGAGGTGCATCTGCAGCAGATGGGTCGTAACGAGAATAAGCGTGGTCCTGAGGCTACGGCTGTTATTAAGAGGCAGAGGGCTAAGACTGAGGAGCTGCTGAAGGAGTATGGAGTCGAGAGGAGACAGCCTGGAGCAAGGATACAGCACAAGCTGTAAAGATGGCTGATGCGCATGTACATGGTTGACCAAGTGAAGCAGTGGAGAAGGACCTCCTGTTTGCTTTTCTGGCCGCATGAAGAGTAGCCAAACATCACCGGGATGATAAGTTTTCGGCATCAAGATAGTCGTTTTGTTTGTTATGTACCGTACCGTATCGTACTTCAATATGTGATAATAGATCTTCAACTATAGGTCTGGACTCAAGTTCCCCGGCCGACTTGTATTGGGTGACATTGAAGCATCCTGTTACTTGCCATGACTCACTTCAACAATCACCAGTCACATCTACAATCCTTGACATTTCCGAATCTCATGCGCATAGTCCACGACATGCCATTGCCCCTGACGATGGATGCGTTGTCCCTTAGCCGATGCGACCTACGGAAGACGGGCACTTTTTCTGACGTGCAGAAGCTCACGGAAATCGCAGGTGCTTAGCGTGCAACTCTTCTTCGGCAGGAAGGACCCACATTCCATTGATCCCTGCTTTCCGTGCAATTTTTCTCGCCCGTTGCCCCGTCGACCAAAAGGCACCGTTTACTTTACCTGGTAATTTTCTTTGACTTGTGCACGTTCTTGCTCCCGGGTTTATATCCCATCCCGATCACAAAGGTTCACTCATCAAGTACATTAAAGAAGCACACGCACGCACACCTCTCGTCCGATTTTTTAAAACTTCTTCAGACACTCACGCAATCGCAAGCTTCAGCTCTTTTCACACCCGCATACACACAATTGCAGTTGCAGCATCTTTGTCTCTTACACACAAACACACA
>JABCKE020007026.1:0-12291 GCA_013186425.2 Fusarium sp. NRRL 62610 | reverse complement strand
TCACCACCACCATCACCACCATCTCACAACCCAAGACAAAAAGACGTTGAACCCGTGCCGAGCTTGCGCCGTTGCTGGGCGAATCCACTCATGCACCTGCTAGTTCCGATGAAAACGTGCGTGTGCGTGTGTGTGAGCGAGCGAGCTGTGTGACTGACTGCTCCGGTACTAGGGGTCAGCTACTTCTCTGGGCTGTAGGTTGTATTTCGTGCAACGTCCAGTCCGCATATGCTAACCTATTCTGCCCTTTTGGTATATGGTGCAGTGAGCTGGACAAGGCCAGCACCTGAGCGATGGAGGGTCGGGGTCTGAAGTGGCCTCATGTAGAGTTCCTCCGCCTGTCCTCTCTCGCCCTCGCAACTCTTTCAAGTCGATAGTCGTCATGTCTTGTCCAGGACAGGCTATGTACGGTACGTACGTACGTGGACTGGGCTGGACTGGGCTGGTTGTCGAGAGGCAGTCATCAGATGGAGCCATCCATGACCCAGCATGGGTGAGGCGGATCCAACCCATCTCCCACACCGGTTTCCCCGGTCGTTCCCACGACGTTTCGCCAGATAGATGACGGGTTTGGCCAGCACACAGATGGGATGGGCTCGGCAGACGGACGTGCTCCAGCTGAGATGGCAGGCGTGGGGATGGGGATGGGATTCGGGGACTCGGAGCAAATCTGCAACAGAGCCAACATCATATGCTCTCGTGTCCGCACTAACTCAACTCGTAGGGCTCTCGGTCCATGATCCAGATGGGATCTGGCAGTAGTTCATTCAAGCTGACACGGCCACGTCTTGGCTTCCGCGGTGGTTCATGTTTATTGCCATGCTGATGGTTGGGGGTCTTTTCTCGCAACGCCAACCTTGGATGATGTATCCAATCTGCGGCTCATGGCTTATTACGAGACACCAACACCGCCTTGCCAGATGATAACGCTCAGGTTCTGCTTCCTTCTTCAGTCATCTCCCGTCATCCAGCCGTTAGACCCCAGTCCTAGTCCCGCAGATGCGGTCTATGTAACTAACTACTTACTGCCCTGGGAGCAGTCCCAACTGTCAAATTGACAATGGCAGTATGGGTCCCTCGCCACGACATGCAGCGAACGATGATCATCTCATGATGGTCCGGCAGGCTGGATCCCCTGCGAGACCCTGAACCCGTCCGCAGTCGATTTTTGTTCCGTTACCGCTGCCGCTGCCGCTGCCGCCGCCCTTTATGGCAATGTGCTTTGCTGTCTCGAGCTGACGCCGCAGTAAGCGAGCGCATCTTGCGCCTGGTTGACGGACTCTCCTGTCGTCTATATACGCACACGCCTGTTGGTCCATCAATTGATCGAATCACCAAGCACAATCCATGCCTGATCATCACTCGAGCTTAGCAACATTTCATATGCACCGGCACCTTGTCGTACTCGGGGATTCGCTCGCTCAGACGCAATGCCAACGACCAACAGCCATCACCAACACCACCAAACGCATCCCCGACCACATCCATCTAGAGCCTGCTGCTGCTACCATGCATGTGTATGTACCCAGGTACCAACCGACCGTCGGTCCCGGAGACGATACGATGCACGGGCCTGCCTCTCGTGCCGTTTCATATTGGATCCTGAGCCTCACCCCGGAGACAAGCAGAAACGGACTCGGACTTTGGCGCCCAAGCTCCTGCGCACGCCCTCTCTCTTACATGGGAGGTTCGTAAGGCGAGGCAAGCTCCGTGTCCTCTTGTCGGACCTTTTTCACACCGAAGATAGAGTCGTCAGTACCTGGCCTGGTCCCTTGCCTTTCCTCTGCAGCCCCCCGCCTCGAATACCCGTTGTCCAATTCCAAATCCCTTGACTCGGGTCGATTGTGGCAGCACCATCATCAGATCCTTGCGATCATCTCTATCACCGGCTAAAAGAATTTTTCATAAAGAATTTTCTTTTCTTTTCTTTTGGTTGCTAGGATTGCAATCGATATCTGAGCGTCGTACGGTCTGTTAGTCATGGAAGTTATGCAACCCACATCCGTTATGGACTTTGTTGGACACGATCAACTTCAACTCCCCGCTCTTTGGCTTCTCTCTTGGACTTCTCCCTTGCCTCGTCCCTCTTACTATGGAGCTTGTTCTACTTGACAAATGACCGTCATGCCGAGGCTTTCTTTGCTTCAGCCCGCCACGTTTAGCCAGCTAACCTTCTCCCAGCAGCGTCTGCATCATTCATCATGCCCCCGACAACGGCCTAGACGCCAGGGACCAGCACTGCGCTCTCGGTCGTATCATTTGTGCCCCTCTTAAGATGATGATCGTCCTCATAAGCGGCGTCCACGTCCTCAATCACCTGCCTACCCCTAAAGTTGTTCATATACGACTGCGCCTTGGCTCTTAGTGGAATGGCATACCAATCCGGCAGCATACGAAGAGCAGACAGAGTCATGCCGAATCCCGGGATAACAACGTAGCCGCTGCGTCCTGTGAGAACCTGCTTGACTACGGCGTCAGCCACAGTCTCAGGCTCAAGCTGCGGCATGAGAAAGTCCGTCTTTTGGTCATAGCCAGTAAAGAGAGCGGTCTTGGTGTGGCCCGGGTGGACTATCACCGTCCGGACCTTGGGGGCGTTGTATCTCGTAGTCAGCTCGGCCGTCAAGCCTTCATGAAGAGCCAATGAGGCAGCCTTGGAAGCTCCATAATCGACCATGTTAGGAATCGTCAGCCAGGCGGCGTACGATGTCACAGTGACAATCATGCCATGGTTGTTGGCGACCATATCGGGGACAAACGTCCTGGCCGTCCAAAACGGTGCAAGCGAGTTGACGTCGAAAGTGAAGCGGACGTCTCCTGGCTCAGCTTCCAATACCGTCTTGCCCCGGGCCACGCCGGCGTTGTTGATGACGACAGTCGGGTGTCCGACCTGAGCCCTGACCTTTTCGGCCACGGCTTCCACGTTTTCGGGCGAGCGAAGGTCACATTGAAAGTGGTGCACGTTGTCCGCTGCCCATGTTGAAGTTAGCATCATTCACTCTTTACATCTCCGGACCGGGGTCCGAAGGACGGAGAGGAGGCGGAAGAAGAGGGCCCACGGACAGACGGCGAAGGACATGGGCTGGACATCCAGCACCACGACCGTTATGCCCCGCTCATCGAGCAGCTTAACAATATGACCTCCGATGCCTCCGGCACCGCCAGTTACCAGTACGATCTCCCGAGTCCAATCATACTTGTCGTTGACCCAATTATTACGAGCCTTTTCAGACGCCCAATCACTGGCCCAGCGGGCGAGGGCGACGCAGAAGAGCGTACCGAGATGTCGGGAGGCGGGATGGAGTTTGGCGAGGTCTTAGCGAGTGAGCAGCACAAGTGGGAATAAGAGGGCCGGGTTTAACACGGTACGGCGGATGAGTCGGAGGACGACGTCGGCGCAGAAGCCCTCGCGTGGAATCAGACCTTGATGCATCGGCATGACGGCGGTGATGCTCGGTGGGGCCGGATGAACGTGTAAGTGATGGACGGTATCGCCGGCTCGCGATGTTGAGAGCCGAATTCACAAGGAAATTAGAGTGCGAAGCCACAGAGTCAACAACCGGGCTATGGTCTCATTTTTAACAAACATGACATCTCTCGCATCTTGAGCTCATAGCTCCTGCTTTCACTTCATTGGAGCCTCGGTCCGCTATCCCATCATAGCGCACAGGAGAGTTTACTACACATTGGGCAAGCTGTTTGCGAGGGGGTGGAGAATCAGAACTGCGTTGGGAAAGTCATTCGCCAACTTTGCGACATAGTGCCCTAGCCGAGACACGGCCAGCGAATGTTTGCTTGGTGAACTAACAAGATGGCAGATCCGCGATGTTGCAGAGAGTGCCATCACTTACACGGTCCGCGACGGACAGCCTCGGCGAGGCATGGGCGACCCCGCAATTGGCCGCCTTTGGAGGATGGGAGCGGGTTGTAAGAGGCTGGTTGGTTTGGCGAGGTGGTGACCTGCATTGGCTAGCCGAGTTCTGTTGGTTGGCGGCGTAAATGGGATAGGCTATTTCAACAGCTATCATTGAGGTTTGGAATGTCTTGGGCAGCGGTGGACGAGCTTGATCAAGTAGGATCTCCGTCTTAATAGCGGCCAGATATTTAATAACGGTCACTATTTTACAGGATTGCGACCATTATTCCTACCAACCCCCCAGCATATGCCATCAACCCCAGCTTGGCGATCGACGCCCCAGAGTCCTCGTCCCCCGCCTCAACTTCTGTCGCATCGCCCGGGGCAAACAAGACACCGACCCCGTTAGCCGTCTCTGCGTCGACATCTTCGTAAGGAAGTAGTTCATTGGACAGGTCGTCGCAAGAGGGGCGATCGTCATTCTCTTCGATCGAATTAGTGACGGAAATAGGGACGTCGAAAATGGTATAGTAATCGTCGCCGTTGAGTCTAAAATTTTGCCGGATGGAGATCTATATAAGTCAGCATCATGTAAGTCACGGTGGAATACTATTCAAATACATTATAAATGCCCCGGTCACTCTCGTCATCATCTGGCTTGCCGTCGCCCACCAAACAATCGGGCCAGACCCAGTTGACGTGTTTCACGGTGCTGTCGGGTTCCTGCGCCATGATCTCGCCGAGGCTAGCCGTGCCATTCGAGATGGTAAAGTTGCGTCCCGTGGTGTAACTGTAGAGAAACATCTCTATGCTGAAAATCTGGCTGGTGGCATCTTCTTCGTATGGTGGCAGCGGCAGCTTGCCGTTGGCCGTCACGTCGATGGAGACGTGTAGTGTGTCTTGAAGGTATTAGCAAAGTGTTGGTTTTGAGCGCATAGTAACCTACCACCTCCCAAAGGAGTATCTGGTTGAGGGGCATTTAGCACAACGAAACCAGGGGTGAATATCTGGCCGTTGGAAATGGTAAAGTTGCCCGCCAACGACTGTCCAGCCAGGAACAGCAGCGGTACAAGCAGTCGTGATACTGTCATGATGGCGGATGTGCACAGCAAAAGTGTGAAACCGGGGAGGGAATCACCAGAGGAATCATGATGGAATTAATTGTCTATATCTACAACTTGAAACCGGAAATGACTTCCGTCAAATCTCTCCAGATGGGTGTTCATACCCTGGACAGACGGTTTTTGGAGGGGGTCATTTCTGGGCAAAAGAGGGAAGCGAGATGACACGGAAACCTATTCAGCCGGTTAATCATGATTGTATTCTTCCAATGCCTCAAGATCTTCTGCGAGTATCAGAAAGAAGTCTAGAAGCAAATATAGAGTCGGTGTAGAATATTCCGCGGCATGTCTCATCTTGCACCTGTCAAAAAAAGCAAAGTCCCATTCTCTTAGATCCATGTCTGTCTCATCTGAAGTCTGAAGTCGAGCCCTAGGAGCAGGGATCAGATGGCGGTCCGACAATTTTTTTTATGAATCAACTCAAACGGAGACAAGACAGGGACTAGCTTGCATAAAAAGAGACTTTGACAAGCACACATCGGATGCGACAATTCCGGGGGGCTCGACCTGTGCAGACGCGAAGTAGTAGCAAAAAAACCCTTGAAACCACGTTCTAGAGAGAATGGTTCATGTCATGGATGTCAAACCCATCCATGCGAGTTTGACAGGTCAGGTTTTGCTTTGGTTCGCATATATATGTGTCCTTCGATATAACCGAAGTTGATGAACATGCAATTCCATATGGCAACACTTCTTGAAAGGATCCATATAACCAAAAAGAAAAGGAAAGAAAACATGGCGATCCAGATCCCACAGACTCGCATCGATCGGTTGTGGCGGTAGAAAGAGAGAGAGAGAGAGACTCCACTCACCCACACACACAGCACAGCGGAAAGAAAAAATCGAGTGGAGAAAATGGGACTTTTTTTTTTTTTTCCCCTTCTCTCTTGGCAGAAGAACAGGAACCAAAAAAGAAGGTGCCCACTTTCATGGATCGTTACCGACGGCGCCCTCCGACGGCCGAGTGAGGCGCCTCGTCCGCGCTTCCTTGTGTTCTAGCCCAAGGGTACTCCGTACCCGAGGCGTGACTCGCAGGACGGACGACGTTGGAAATCAGACTTGCGTGCGTCCTTTGTGGAGACACTTTTTTTCCCTAGACAAACACCATTGAATCCTACGAATCTCGACTCGAGTAATTGTCTCTTACTGGTCCTTGTTACGTTTGTTCAAGTGGCAAGCGTTGCAAAGTTCGCCTATCGGAGCTTTTGATAACCTCCATCGATACTTACTCCATATTGGGCTTATCAAATCAACCCCGCCAACCAACCACCAACACAACTCTGCTTGCTCATCAAACCACGCCATTCATCAAGGGTTCCCTACAGTACAAGCTACTTTTTACCAATTGCGCCTTTCTTTACTGCACTGCTTAGCTAGTCGGCACCATGCTGACTCCGAGGCTACCTAGCCTTATTTCCCGGCATGGCACTTCCATGTGGTGGCGCTGCTGCTCCGGCCCCGGGGCTCGGCCGGTCCATTCCCAGCGCCGCCTCATGAGCGCGGCCGCGTCACTGGCTGGCGTACGAGAGCTTCTCAAGGTCACAGACGAGGTTGCAGATGCCGTTGCCAGTAACAAGCCTGTCGTTGCCCTCGAGTCAACCATTTACACCCACGGAGCGTTGGGCAATGACCTGGCCCGTGAACATTCGGAGCTCGTCCGCAGCCACGGAGGTATCCCGGCTATTATTGCCATTGTTGATGGAGTGCCCAAAGTCGGTGCTACTCCAGAGGAGATTGTTCAGATGATTGAGAGTGGAAGTGCTGTCAAGGCATCCAGGAGAGATATTGCCTACCTTACGGGAATGGTAAGATTGGGAGTTTGTTTTTGTGAATGATGATAATTCGGCTAAACTTGCCTATTATCAGAGGATTTCTTTGCTTTGATATCTTCAACAATCATCACATATGACTAACTTGGACTATATAGGGACTTACAGGACGTAAGATTCATGGAGGAACCACCATCGCCGGAACGATGCTACTGGCAAGGCTGGCTGGTATCCGAGTCTTTGGCACTGGTGGCCTGGGTGGTGTCCATCGTGGTGGACAGGACTCGATGGATATCTCTGCTGATCTCACCGAGTTGGGCCGAACCCGAGTTGCCGTTATTAGCAGTGGTTGCAAGGGTTTCCTCGATATTCCTCGAACTCTTGAGTTCCTTGAGACTCAGGGTGCCTATGTGTCGACCTTTGCCGATGGTAGGTCTGGCAACATTGACTTTCCTGCATTCTGGGCCCGGGATAGCGGTGTCAAGAGTCCTTCCGTCGTCTACACTGAGAAGGAGGCCGCTGCCATTATCTTGGCCCAGGAGAAGCTTAATATCGAGTCGGGTCTGCTCTTTGCGAACCCAATCCCCGAGAAGTTCGGCATCCCGGCCCCCAAGATGCAGGACTACATCGAGCAGGCTGTCAGGGAGGCCAACGAGAAGGGCTTCACTGGAAGCGCCAACACGCCGTACATCCTGGGCAGGCTGAAGCAGCTGACGGGGGAGAAGGCGGTCATAGCCAACAAGGAACTAGTGACATCCAACATCGTCCGAGCCACCAACGTCGCTGTCGAGCTGTCCAAGCTCATGTCTCCCGGGTCCGAGCCCGTGAAGACTTTGTAAGTTTGCGGCGATGAATTATTTTGTCAATATGGTCTGGGGATAACGTAACTCTAATCGTAGCAGTAGCAATCCATCACCTGCTGCTCTACCTGCTGCTGCCCCCTCTCAGCCCCAGGAACCTGATGTCGCCACGGATAGCAAGGCCGATATCCTTGTCGCCGGGTCCGTAGCTATTGACCTGAGCTGTGACTACTCCGCTCCCAAGACAGGCGATGCCTCGCCTGTCCTCCATACCTCGAATCCATCCAGCATCAGCCAGTCCATCGGAGGAGTTGGTCACAACGTCGCGCTTGCTGCACACTCCGTGAGCAAGCATGCTAGGGTTAGACTTTGCAGTATGATCGGCGACGATGTGTAAGTAAAAGTCGCAAGACGACCATCGCAGAATGCTGATCCAAAATCCAGCGCTGGAAAGACTGTCCTGAACGGACTCAAGGCCTCGGGTTTGGATACAACCAACATCCGACAGCTTGGGCACGAGTATCACGGTTCCAATAGGACAGCCCAATACGTTGCCGTCAATGACGCCAACAAGAACCTTGTCATGGCCATGGCCGACATGGGGATCTTTACACATCACTCGTTTCCGGAGTACTGGAAATCTGCCGTTCGAGGCACCAAGCCCAAGTGGTTGGTGGTCGACGGCAACTGGAGCGAAAAGGACATCCGAGCTTGGCTAAAGGCAGGCCAAGATCAAGGATGCAAGGTCGCCTTTGAGCCAGTGTCGACAGCAAAGTCAATGAACCTTTTCTGCCGCCAGAAGGGCCACCCGAAGCTCCGAGTCTTCCCAAAGCCCACCGTTGACATCGCGTCACCAAACAGCTACGAGTTGGAGGCCATGTATACTGCAGCTCGTGATAATGGCTACTTTGACTCTCCAGAGTGGTTTGAAGTCATTGATGCTTTCGGAATGAGGGGTGCTCGAGATCGTTTCGTCAGAGCGACCTCGGCAGAGTTGACAGATGCAGGAGTCCCTGTTCAGTCTGTTCAACTCCTACCTTACATCCCGACTATTGTGACAAAACTTGGACCTCAGGGTGTTCTTTTGACCGCCATCCTTGGCCGAGACGACCCGCGACTGAAGGATCCTGACTCCGAAGAGTACATTCTTGCTCGAGCAACAAGCGACCACCCAAGTGTTGGCGGTCTATATATGAGGCAGTTCTCAGCCGCTGAGAAGGTCCAGAAGATCGTGTCCGTAAACGGAGTCGGCGACACATTCTTTGGTGTTTTAATCTCTGGTTTGGCGCAAGGTGGCAAAGTTGAGAATCTCATTGATGTGGCACAGGCGGGCTCTGTTCTCACTCTCAAGTCTCGCGAGTCTGTGAGTCCCGACCTGCACAGGTTGGAGAGTGTTTTAGCGCAGGCGGCAGCGCTATGATTTGATACCGAAATGGAATTCAAAGGAAAATGGGAAAGAAATAAAAATACCCTAGGCATCAACGAGTACATAAGTTCAAATTGACCTTCATGAAGTTCATGAATTCGTATATTTCCAGGGTTAGGGTTGCCGTCAGCCTCTTGGCATCACTTACACGTGATTGGCCAACTACCCACTACCCCACTAGCAATACGAACCTATCACAGCCCGTCGCTCATGCAAGGCTGTGAGGACCCTCTAAAAAAATTCCACGCCCATCAACATTTCGCCCAAGCCAGAACCTACAGACTTCCCACCCCGTCGCAAGACTCAGCAGCAACAATGGCGCCGCCGCAAGACGAAGACATGCAGGACTCCACCTCCTCCGAGAGCGAGGCTCATTTCGACTCGGAAGATGAGGTTCCGAAGCAAAAACCGACCGTCGCCCTCTACGACAAGGACTCAGACGAGGAGGAGCTGGAGCGATTGGTCCTAGGAAACAAGGCGAGCTTCCGGGCGCAATTGTTCAAGGATGATTGGCTTTTCGACTCTAGCAAGGAGGCAGAGGGAAAGGAGCTTGAGCTCGTGGGACAGGACACTGCTGGACTGGAGGATGTCGACGATGCGGATCTTTTCATGCTCGACACGGGCACTGGGCCAGCTGCAGGCGCTGAAGTCACCAAGTCTACGAAGCCTGTAGACGGCAATGCCCCCGTCTGGGAAGACAGCGACGACGAACGATTGGTCATCTCTCTCGCCGGAGCCACGCGCCTACGAAAGCTGCGGTTAACAGAGGCCGAAGATCTCGTTTCCGGAACCGAGTACAGCAGAAGATTGCGGCAGCAGTACCTCCGACTGAACCCAGCGCCGGCGTGGGCCCGCGAAGCAGACGGACGACCTAGCAAGAGGAGGCGACGATCCTCTGCCGCTTCTGACTCTTCAGATGCCGATAGCGATTCCGACTCTGAGATCTCTGCACAGCCTCTTGAGAAGTTTCTCCGCGACGTCAATCGCTTGGCTGGAGCTGGATCGACAAAGAAGCGACGACTACGACCCGAAGTTATCGACATTCAGAGGACGAGAGAGATCCCGGACCAGCACAAGGCCCCCGTTACCACCCTCTCCTTCCATCCCGAGTACCCAGTCCTCCTGTCATCGAGCACAGCATCCGTTCTGTACCTTCACCACATCGCACCCTCCGCCCACCCCACGCCTAATCCTCAGTTGATGTCAGTGCAAGCCAAGCAGGTCGACGTGCGGAGAGCCGAGTTCATGTATCCCAAGGGTGACAAGGTGTTTTTCGCTGGACGACGGAAATACTTTCACCACTGGGATCTGCAGTCGGGCACGGTGCAAAAGACGACGCAGATTCTCGGTCATCGACTGGAGCACAAGACCATGGAGCGATTCAAGCTCAGCCCTTGCGGGAGATATATGGCTATTGTGGCTTCTACCAAGAAGGGTGGCGGTATCATCAACGTTATCAGCACGACGTCGATGCAGTGGATCGCCGCTGCTAGACTGTCGAGTGTCAACGGCATTGCTGATTTTGCCTGGTGGAGCACTGGAGATGGAATGACCATCCTAGGCAAGGACGGTCAGGTTGGCGAGTACAGCATGGAGAGCCGCTCGTTCGTGGGTATTTGGAACGACGAGGGTTGTGTTGGCGGTATCGTTCTTGCTCTCGGTGGCCACCAAGGCCCAACTAATCTGGGCGAGGATCGCTGGGTTGCCATCGGTTCCAACAGCGGCATCACAAACATCTACGACCGAGCCGAGCTCATCGTGCCCAAAGCAGAGGAGCCCACCATCAAAGAGCGGCCGACACCCACCCGAGTCTTTGAGCAGCTCGTCACCCCCATCACACACATCGCCTTCTCCCCTGATGGCCAGCTCATGGCCTTTGGAAGCCAGCACAAGAAGGACGCGCTACGACTTGTGCATCTTCCGAGCTGCACAGTCTACCGTAACTGGCCCACAGAGCAGACACCCTTGGGTAGAATCTCTGCGGTTGCGTTTGGGAGACAGAGTGATTTGTTGGCGGTTGGTAACGACACGGGTAAAATTCGATTGTGGGAGATTAGGAGTTAGGTATATAATGAGCATGAGAACGGCGTATGATTATCGACAACTTATTTGTTCATGTGACTTGTCTATCCCTTGTAGCTTCATCCCCCTAGCATACAGTATATGCACATCTGACTATTCATCCATATCCCTCAATAAGTCCCTAACCGGATCATCCTTGCCAAGGCGGTCCTTTGGGTAGTAGGAACCAGTCTCCTTCGTGTATCTGATCAACCGGTGTCTGTTCTTGAAAAACCGGACATCATCGGGCTTGTTTTTGCTCCCCAGGAACTGCCAAATATTGACGTTCACACCCCTGATCGCCTGGCACGAGTCAATCTCGAGATACTTCAATAAACTACCATGTTGACATACCTTGCGGCACTTGGCCTTGGTATCAAGGTCACCGGAGAGGCCGAGGTCGGCGCAGAGACGCTGGAAGTCTTCCAGGGTGCCCTTCTTGATGTAGGTCTTCCACTGGGTGACAAGCCAGTCCTTGCGCTCAGATTTAGAGAGCTTCTTAAAGTTGATAGTCGTACCAACAAGCTTCTTGGATGACTCTTCTGTTGCGTCCTTTTTGATCCAGCGATACATCGAGGTTGCAAATCGTCGGAGTCGGTACATTGTGTTAATGTTTGGCAAGTAAATGAGGTTTCTAACTCAGGCGAGCCCTGGGTCCAGTTCAAGTATGTTTAATGGGGAGGAAGGCAACCCAAAAGAAAAAATCGACAAAGATAACTGCTAGAAATGTATTCAAAGTTGGAAGTGTTGAGTGCCTGAACGAGGAGGTTTGAATAGGCCTGAAATGTTTTGATATCGCCCACGAATGCTGTTACCTCGTCGCATGCAACTCGCCACAGCACGCCTAGCGGCATATCCTAGATGCAGAATACCGCTCGGATTCGCAAATAAACGGGTATTTATAATTTGTGGTACTTCATTTAGCTCCGGTTGGACAAATAGAATTGGAAAATTCAACCCTGAATCGACATGGCCACTCACACCTATTGTTTGTTATGCGACTTGCCGTCGAAACCTAGCCTCAAGGTGCTTTACAGTACGCGCCCATTGTGTCGCCCATACTTCCCCTAGACAGCTGAAGCTATCAGGCGAAGAAGACACGGTACCGAGCCATCCCTGAAGTCATTACATCGTTCTGAGGGGGACACAAGCCCGCTCCTGGACTTTGATTCACTCCACAGGAGTCTACAAAACAATATTGACTCACAATTCCTCCCATGCCAACTACCTAGTCTCTTCGATGCTCTTCCTAGTCCTATCC
>JABCKE020006875.1:0-10528 GCA_013186425.2 Fusarium sp. NRRL 62610 | reverse complement strand
AAGTTGAGGTGTATCACGATGACGTTGACTTACATTTTGAACATATTGGATAGAAACACTCAGCGAGTAGAGACACTGTTATTTGAAACTCCTCTTTTATGCGGCAGCGCTAACAAAGTGGTACGTCCGATCCAGTATAACCTTGCGAGGAAGTCAATTAGAGTGGGCCATCTCCGAGGACAAATCGTACACTGCTTTGAAATCCAATGATCTCATGATGTCCCGTATATTCCGGGGGAAGCAGAGTATAAGACTTGTAAAGAATGATGTAGTAGAAGGACACTTTCCTCATCGTTCTGCAGATCATTAGCCATCTACATTCATAAACATGCGGCCCATCCCTTCCAAGATCATCTCTACAAAGTTGCTCCTTCGCAATCCGCCCACGCGGCAGTTTATTCGGACAGCTGCTTCAATGGCGTCAGAACCTCCGAGTTTCCCGTTCCAGAGGGCTTCTGGAATGGAGCCGCCTGCTGAGTTTGCTCGTCTGCGGGCTAGTGATCCAGTTTCCAAGGTCAAGCTGTTTGATGGTAGTCTTGCGTGGCTTGTGACAAAGTACAAGGATGTCACGTTTGTTGCAACTGATGAGAGACTCTCCAAGGTAAGGGTGCCAGAAGGTAAAGGTTAACTTGCTTTGATAACAATGATTGTAGGTTCGCACACGTCCTGGTTTCCCGGAGCTCAGTGCCGGCGGCAAGCAAGCTGCCAAGGCAAAGCCAACTTTTGTTGATATGGATGCTCCAGACCACATGAACCAGAGGTGAGTAATGCGTGGCAAAGGTTCTATGAAGTTCAGCTCTAATATGTTACACAGGGGCATGGTGGAATCTCTTTTCACTCCCGAACATATCAAGAAGCTGCAACCGTACATTCAAAAGACAGTTGACGATCTCTTGGCTGCCATGAAGAAAAAAGGTTGTGCCAATGGCCCAGTTGACTTGGTGAAGGAGTTTGCGCTACCAGTGCCCTCATACGTAAGGATCTCATCCATCTTACCATCGTCTTGTTGCTGACCATTCACCTTCAGATCATCTACACCATCCTTGGGGTCCCTTTCAACGACCTGGAGTACCTCACTAACCAGAATGCCATCCGAACAAACGGAAGTTCCACAGCCCGAGAGGCATCTGCAGCAAACCAGTAAGCTCGCATGTATCGATTGTAATATCTTTACTCACCTCTGAACAGGGAGCTCCTTGACTACCTGGCCAGCTTGGTCGATAAGCGTCTGGAAGAGCCCAAGAACGACCTCATCAGCAAGCTCTGTACAGAACAGGTGAAACCTGGTAACATTGAAAAGGCCGATGCGGTTCAAATTGCCTTCTTGCTTCTCGTTGCTGGCAATGCCACCATGGTGAACATGATTACCCTAGTAAGTTTAAGCCCATATCATCATGTAAGTGTTCAGCTTCTAACCATTATCAGGGAGTTGTTACCTTGTTCCAACATCCAGAGCAGCTGGCCCAGCTAAAGGCAAACCCATCACTAGCTCCCCAATTCGTCGAAGAACTATGCAGATACCACACAGCGTCAGCCCTCGCTATCAAGCGAACCGCCAAGGTTGACCTTGAAATTGGCGGCAAGGTAAACTTACAACAACCATGTAGTACCAACTCTCAAAGCTAACTCGGACCAGCAAATCAAGGCAAATGAAGGCATCATTGCCTCAAATCAATCTGCCAACCGAGACGCAGACATCTTTGAGAACCCAGATGAGTTCAATATGAACCGAAAGTGGCCTGCCGAGGACCCTCTTGGCTATGGATTCGGTGCTCATCGATGCATTGCTGAGCATCTCGCCAAGACAGAGCTAACGACTGTGTTTGGTGAGTGTGATAAGTCTGATGTTTCTGTCCTTATGAAGCTAATCAGTGAGATACAGCCACCCTGTTTAAGGAATTCCCTGATCTCAAGATTGCTGTGCCTTTTGAAAAGATCAACTTTACTCCGCTGGGCGGAGATGTTGGTGTTGTTGACTTGCCAGTCACTTTCTAAGCTTGGAGGCATCATCGCACCTCATTTGTACAATATTACGGCGTTTCATATTAACAAGGAATACTTGATGAACCATCCATTCGAAGGACACAGCCTGTTTGGGCGAGCATTCAACTCTCTTGCGCTGCCTGCAAGTACATCAAAAGACAAACAAATCTATCTATCCGTCAAAGACCTGGCCTCGGCGAATCTTTACACTCTCTACGAGGGTTAGATGATGACTGTATATCCGGGAAAGTGGCTATTTGGGTTCATACACTGCGGTCGCATCTGAAGGCCGCGGCCTTCCCACGATACTATCAAGGCCAGATCTGTAAATAGAGCGACTGGATTAAAAGCCTTGATGTCCACCGTTGAACTCTAGTGCCCTCCTTCCCATGTTCTCTCTTATGTGGGCAAGTATAGAGCAAGGTCATTACTGTTTCATATTGGTACCAAGAGACTCGGATGGAATAACGCCATAACTACCTCAACAAATGTACAAGACAGCTGACGGCTAAGAACCAGGGGATGATTTTAGGCGCTTGTAAGGTTGATCCCGTTTTTATCTTAGTCGAAGGAGTGTTGGGGGCATAGAGCACCGCGGTTGTACCGATCCGAACAGCCGCAACCTTGAACAGAGTTTACACATCACAACCTGATTTCAACAAACTTGTCGTTATAGTCAGAGGACTTCATATGACAAAAAGTCTTAAACAAAATATATTATAAAGCAGTAGCCGTTATCTGCCTATTCTTAGCCTAGGATGACAGTCTAGTCAAGTAACCAAGTTATATCCTCGTCGACGTCGATGGTCTCTCGCCATGTACTGCTACCGAGAATACCCTCCCATATTTCATAGCATCTCTAGTTTTTATGTTCCGGCGGTTTATAACATTAAGCTCTACAACGCTTTATGTTGAGTACCGTGCTCCTCGCTGTGGCATATAATAGCTTTTTCTAAACACCTCATGACACAGAACGAAAGATGAAAAATTGGCATAACATGCCACGTGTATAAGATGCCAAATTTTCTTTTTTCAAGTCGTCTCTGGCACATAAATACGCCCTTCTCGTCGCCGTCTAGCTTCATTTCAGTTGCCTCCACAAACCAACGCATTGTCGTGCTAACAACACAAACACCAAGCACACAACGTCTTCACCAAATTTAATCGTCTCCTCGATATACTACGGCCGGAATTCTTAGTTACACGACGCTTTTATACCACGAACCAGATGGATGGCCAAAGAGGTTGGGGCGAGGAAGAGCAAGACTCCCTACCCCTCAAGTTCCTGAAAATCTTCGCCACGGATGGATATTCGCAAAGACAACGGCGGCCTCAGCAACAGCCAGCAACAACGACATACCCCTTTGAATCGTTGATAAACCATCTAGAAGAAGAAGAACGCAAGGCAGATCGGCGAAAGAAGAGGAGAGCAGCGCAGAGAAGAAAGGAAGAGGCCAGGAAACGAGCAGAAGAAGAGAGAAAGGAACAAGAAGCCAAGGAGAAAGCCGAACGTAAACGCCAAAAAGAAGAACGGAGAAAGGAGAAAAGAAGAGGCGACTGGTCAGATGCATGGAAGAGGTACGAGAATGGTTGGAAATTCATCGATGACACGAGCGACGATATCGATGGCAGCCAAATCCCCTGGCCAACAAAATCAGGACTACGACAAGATTTGAGCGAATCAACTGTGCGGCAATTCTTCCGGAGAACAGCTTTCGTTCACTCTTCAGATGATCAAGCTGAGGAATTGTTTCAGGTCATGACAAAGGAGACAAAACGGTGGCATTCTGACAAGATTCAACATCGCTTTGGCAAGGAAATTTTCCAGAGTCAGTATGGAGAGAATATTGATATGGTTACCAAGTTGATTGTCGTTCTGTGGAAAGAAGCAAAGATGGGTAGAGGGGACAAATAAGAGTAAGTAGCGGAAACACTCTCCCCAAGAAGCTATGACTGATATGGTATTATTACAGAACTGGTAATCTTCCGTGATTCATTACAATACATTAAAAGAAGTGATAGAATGAAATCGCCCTCTCATACTGTTTCTTTGTACGTGCCTTTAAAAGTACTCTCACTCCGACCATCGTCACCATCATCCACCACAACAGTCGTCTCAACAGTTTTCGTAATACCATGAGGCTCAGGGAAGGTAGCTAGATGAATCTCCGAGCCGTTATTACTGTCTTCACGAGCAGGAGGAGCCTCCTTGCCTAAACGGCTCATGATGGTGTTGCTAGGTTTTGTACCCGTGGCGGTGGTGGTGATGATTGCACGCGATGTGAGACCGTAGTTGGTTGGGTTGGATCTCTCTCTGCTGTTCGAGTACCAGCCTTCGCCTCGGCCGTTTTCGTTGCTTCGCACGACCTTGGAGATGAGGCTGGCCATCAGTAGCTCGATGTAGAGCTTGATGATGTATGCGACGGGAGCAAATTGTACATATCTAGAAAAGGTCAGCGGTTATCAATCAACCGAAACAGAATATGAACTCACAGGTAGGGATTCGGTAGACTCAAAAAGCCAAGCAAGAGAATATCCATGGTCGTAGAGATAGCCACCATACCAGCATTAAAGTTGAAAAGTCTCCAATACTTGCTCAAACCATCCTCAATCAATCGATATCGCACGAGATACAAAAAGTACATATTAAGTCCCAAGTCGATGATAAGAAAGAAAATCTTTTCCACCTTTTCAAAGATGACATTGTGATGGACCTGAGCTGGTGTGGCACCTTTCATGTGAGCGACTGTCCAAATGTAACAGACGGCAATGTTGATGAGACCGATGCTGACGACGAGACTCCATTTTAGGTGCTTGGCTCGGCGCTTGTTGGTCATTATTAAGGAGACTCGGTTGGCGATGATTTGGGGGAGGAGTTGTGTTTGGAGGGCCCATAGTACAACCGTAAAGAGGAAAAAGACGAGGCTAAAGATTGTTAGCTATGGCCTCCAGCGGCATACTTGAAGCAGACTTGCCTTCCTTTGATGACATTGTTCAAGAAGAGAAATGTGACAATCGCAAAGATAAAGTTAGTCCAAGCCTCAGCCCAGATCAAGTACAGATACGTATTATGAAAGCTATGAGTACGCTTCCAAATACTTCGTGTCTGGCTAATGACCTTTGCAATAGTAAAGACAAAGACACCTACGAAGAGGCCAAAGTAGATGGAAGCAAGATCCACCATCTTGAAAAACAGAAAACGAAAAGATGACGAGACAAGCGCAAGAGAGGAATGCACACGACACCTTATATCTTCAGGGTTCGTCATGTGGAAAGTACTCTGTATCTCGGCAAGTTAATCCACAGATCGACAAATCGCTCTTCTTGAGCTGCAGAATTCCCCATGTCTCAGGACCACATGCCAAAGTCTAGTGCTCAATATCGACAAGCCTCGCACTTCCGCAATATGAGGATAAACGCCACTAACAAAGGTGGCGTCCACTCTGAAAGCCATACTACGCAGACCGTCTCAGGGACTAGACTTGGGTATCAGACAGCGTCACTGTCCGCTGCCGGCACTTGATCTCTGGCAGGAAGCACGGATTGACTCGCGTGGTCACTAAGACGGCAGGTTCCTGGACTAGTGACGAAGCTATCGTCAGGGCACCCGGATGCGTCATCCGTGGAGCAAGGGTTTTAGCTGCCCGGAATAGGATCAAGGTTGCGAACTAAAAGATCGGTAATCTCGACGAGTCAGTCTAGCGCGTAGCATCGTCCTGCCTCTTTGGGAAAGATTTGTCTCAGCTTGACCGTTATTGGACCATGCTTCTCTCAAGCATCAATGCGAATATCCCCATTGTTTGGGAAACGCGTAAATCAATGGATCCCATGGTGATCATTGATCGACATGTTTCCCCCGCTTCAAGAGATCACCTTCAGGGACAGTGACAGCCTGCCTAAACTGTTACAGGTGACAAGTCCGTCACTAAATCCCCGAAAAGGGATCAACATCTCGTACGTAAAACGTCTCCGGTATTCAGCCGAGAGAGGGGTCCAGACCGTGCCTAGAAAAAAGTGCGTCACCTGGCGGGTTTAGAGTTTGTGTCTTGTCTGGGCTGGAACTAGATGCCACCGGAATGGCGTTTTCTTCTAAACGGATGATGCCTGCCCCGGTGGTTATCGTAACTCTTCAGCCAACTGCCGGTCTCTTGTCCTGTTTTGTTCTAGATACACAACGTCTTGAGTGCCTGGTTCTTTGCCCCTGGACCCTGAAAGGGCGGACGCAACTTTATTGGTGTGGCTGCGTTCTTCAACGGAAGATGCCTTGAAAAGGCGTTCATGATTTCAACCAGTCGACATCTTATCAGTCCATCTTATAATCTAGTGTCCATGGTCAATTTCTTAATGCCACATGGTTAGGGAACGGCTACGCTGTGGCAAAGTCTCGTTGATCCGTGGGTAGGGCAAGCTTCAGCTGGTATGGACTCGAATCACGCCATAGACGTGGAAGCATAAGGGCTTCGGCATCACCGTGAGACTCATGGTTGGAAGTGTTTTTATAGATAAATAGTAAGAAAATGCTTGCAATTTGTATTATCTCGCGTCTATTAATTACATGATCCCTCTCCGTCGCAATTAACAATCTGGTAGTACTACTAAAACACTCAAGGAAAAGATGAAACAGGAACAACCAACATTTCCACCACAGATAAGATCACAATTCTTACTTGGCGTGTAGCTTAAGCTGCGCCTCACTCCATTCCCAGAACTCTCTAGCGACGCCAGCGCCTCCCTCTGCCCGAGTCTTGGACCCAGCGACCATGTCCTTGGTAGCATGCCACAGTCTTCCCCACGGAGCCACTATTGAGTAGTCAGCGACAGATCAATGTTTAATCGAAGCCATTAATCAGATAAACTTACCAAAGGTGCCCGACTTTTCGAGGGTCACTTCAGGGGAGAAGCCGGCAAAGATGTTGGTGTATGCACCGTAGATGGTGGGGAACAAGACAGTCTTTCGGAGGAACCAGTGGAAAGCAGGGCCCATTGTGCGCCAAAAGTCCGAATCCAGATTTCCAGGGTTCAGAGGGGTCGAGATTATGCCGTGTTCCTTGTATCGTGAGGCGAACTCAGTGGCATAGAAGTAATCACCAAGCTTGCTGATGTAATACTGCTCAGCTGAAGTTTCCTTGTTGATGTCCTTGACCCTGTTCATGTAGTTCTTGGTGGTGGTGGCCATGGCAGCTGTGGACGAGGCCCAGACCACTCGAACCGTTCCAGCAGGCGAATCTTTCGCTGTGGAGAGTAGCGTGGGGGTCAATTGCTGCGTGAAAGCCAAGGTTCCGAGACAGTTGACGCCAAGTTGAAGTTCGTAGCCTTGCTTGGTTTTGGAACCATGTTCAGTGAAACCAACACCGGCATTGTTGAAGAGAACATGGAGTTTGCTTTCTCGGCGCAGAAGTTCAGCTACAGAATCCTTGATAGTGGGGAGATCGGCAAGGTCGAGTGGGAGGCAGATCAGTTCTCCACCAGATTGGGGGACAGCAGCTTGGATTGCCTCCAATGCTTCCCGATTCTTGCTCTCAGAGCGCGCCATCATGTAAACACGGGCATTCTTGGCGTAAAGAATCTGCGTGATCTCTTTACCAATTCCTGTGTTGGCGCCAGTCACGACAATGACCTAGCAAATTGTTAGATTTCTTGGTCAAGGTGTAGGGTAGCTAGTGTTAGTGAGTGCACTAACCTTGCCCTTGAGATCAGGGAGATCCTTTGGCATGAACCTTGGAGACCCGGCGAAGAAGGCTTGCCGAATGATGTTGAGAGTGCCAGACATGGTGAGGAAGTAGGGGTTTGGGGGTAATTATATCTGGTGTGTTGGCTGGAAGAGTTGATACTGAGTTGAGTTGTTGCGTTGTTGAGACTAGAAGTGCGATTTGAGTGTGGATGTACTTAGTGGAAGAAAGAAGCGGTATCTTGGAATGGTTAGAGGAGTTATATATACACAATCTTCAATGATTTCATCTCCTACTTGAACTTCAAACACCGTCGTCAAATCCGTTGACATTGAGCCCATGGCGTTTTGAACCCCGCGGGGTTCAAACCCGTTGATGCCTGAGGCATTAATGACGCGTGGATCCCGACGCAACCCCGCGGACTTCATTTCCGCCTCGGAAAGCCCGTCATCATCAATCAATCCCGTTAAAATACCTGCACACTCTACTCAACCTCGGATGTTGAGCAGCAGAAATGGCCCCGAGTACAGCTCCTTATTCCACGCCATGGATTCCGGCGCCTTATGGTAGGGCCTGTCTTGGTTGTTCCCGTGCTAAGTGCAAGTGCTTTTACCGCTCGGATGGGGGGAGATGCGAGAGGTGAGACGCATTTCATGCATGAGATGATTACCTGTCTGACTGGTTCTAGATGCTGTCGTCTCGAGATTTCCTGCGAGCCTGCGGCTGGTGTCCGAAAGAGTAGAATCAGCGCGATACGACCTGCACCTAGTGCCGATGCGAGATTGGAGCGGAGACTCGACGATCTAGTCTCTCTAATACAGCCACAAGGCGCAAATACGCCGGCAGCTACTCCAGAAACAAACAATTCCCCTTCGATCGAGTCCAGCGGACAAATCCCCTTCGATCCGCCACCAGAGTATAGCACTCCAGCATCGCCAGCGTCAGCATACCAACCAGACGTCGCAATAGATTCCATCGATGCAACGGTCGAACTCCTCCGTCCCGTCGATCCCGAATCGAGCGATACTGCCTCTTTGATACTGGGTGACATGTCTATCCATGGTCTCACAGATCGTGTAGCCGAGGAGCAGCTTAACACCTTTCGACGTTCTTTCTTACCCAACTGCCCACTATTTCACCTCCCTCCTTCTCTCAGTGCTCGGGAGTTTCGTCAGCAGAAACCGTTTACTTGGTTTGTTACTATGACGTTGTCAGCAAAGCAGATTTCTCAGCAGTTTGTTATGGAAGATACTATCTGGCGGATTATATCGAAGAGGATAGTCTGCGAGCATCTTGCCAACCTCGACTTGCTTATTGGACTCATATGCTTTGCATCATGGTATGAACAACGCTTCAACAAGTTAGAATCACGTGCTTACTCTTGCCTAGGTCACATGGCTTCAAAAAGGACAAGCCATTCATGACAATGCTTACTCAAATGGCCGTCTCACTTGCCTTTGAGCTAGGCTTGCATAAACCTTCGGCAAATGGAGCTCAGCGATGTAAATTCTGGCGAAATGTTCCCGAGCAGCAACAAGCGCGGAGGGAACGAACACTAGAGGAGCGAAGAACTATTCTTGCTCTCTTTCACTTGTCTTCATCGTATGTATACGTCCATTTTCGACTGTTCCTAGTCTAACATGTTGATTCTAGGACCTGGACTGCATATCGCAAGACAGAGCCTATGCGATGGACTGCTTACATGCAAGAATGTCTACAAATTCTTTCCGAGCAAGGAGAGTCGCATCTAGATGCCATTCTCGTGGCCCAGATCAAGTGTCAGCTTATCTTTCATCAAGCTGAACCATTTGCTACGGTGCAGCTATCATTGGACGGCACACAGCAGGTACCATCAGCTACTCTTATCACAGCACTGCTCAGACAACTCGGTGAAATCAGAGATACATTTCCTGAAAACATCAAGTCTGAAAGTAAGTTGAACACCTTCGCAGCCTTCCCGATAATATGCAGAGACCTAATGTGGTTTAGGAACCATCCAGCTGTACCTTTGTTATGCGGAACTTTCACTCAAGAAACACCTAATAGGAGAACCAAAGACGAGCAGCCAATCAATCCCAGAAAACTTCCAGAGACTTCAGAATCTAGATTCAGCTTTGGGAAGCGCCGAAAGATGGCTGGAACTCCTGTTTGATATGCCTCTAAGCGACCTCGCTGGCGTCAATGTCGAATTTTGCACGCAATTCCTGCACTGTCTAGCCATACTCTTCAAACTCACAATCCACAAGGAGCCAGGGTGGGATATGGAAGAGGTGAGGAAGAGGATAGATGTTATGAGTGTTTTTGATCGTTCGTGCGAGGTTCTTGGAGAAGTTCCCATGGCTATGGGTATCGTTGACGCTCCAGGTCCCAGGATGGGCCTTTTATTTAGGACTACTGGTGTTCTTAGGGCTGTAAAAACTCTGTTCATGGCAGAGATGCAGGCGAGATTGCCACACAATATGCCACAGAATATGCCACAGGAACAGGCTGCTGGAGACTTGGACGTTGGGATGGATGGTCAGGGTTTGAACTTTTCAGATGAGCTTTTTCAGGGCTTGTATGAGGAACCGTGGCTTGTTGATTTGTTTGATTCAACGTGGCAAGGGGACTTTGAGAGCGTTTGAGAACTTGCTTGGTATAAGCATGGATATAGGTCACACGTTGGCTCAAATCGCCTTATCTTGATCATGGGAGGTACCTTTATCCTGTTTCTCGAAAAGACATCCCGTTCTAATCATATGGCGGCGAAACTTGTCGCCTAAATAGTGTTAGCAACCATATTAAACTTCCAGGCAGAGAATAATGATTGGCGGCACAACGTGACGGCATGGCCGAGACTTGAGCATGTCTTCCAGGGTTGATAGCCCCAGCTTCAC
>JABCKE020006872.1:0-10205 GCA_013186425.2 Fusarium sp. NRRL 62610 | reverse complement strand
GACAAGCAGCGCACATGACCCAGTAAGCCCAGGGCCACCAAACTCTCTGGCTGAGAAGGCTGCTGAATACTGCTCCCAGGACAAACCCTCCAGGTGCAGTGGCGCCAAACATGCTAAACACCATATCTTGACGTTGACCAGGCTCGTAGGCATGACTCAAGATGGCGATGGCGTTAGGGAGCATGAAGGCCGGGCCAATGCCTTGCATGGCTCTGCAAAAGTCGAAAAGTATTGGGCCGCTGTAGGCAGAAAAGCCGGCGACGAGTGACCAAAGGCCATACCAAACGAAGCCGCCCACAAAGAAGCGCTTATAGCCAAATACATCGCCCAAACGGCCTGCAATGAGAATGAAGGTGCCGACAGTTAAGGAGTATGCGGCGGTAAACCAGCTAATCTGACCGGGATTGTCGATGCCAAAGGAGTCTCCGATGATGTGCATTGGCACAACACTGAGAGCAAGACCGGCTTGGGTCATGAGTTGGGCGGAACAGACGATGGCAATAAATGCTATCTCGCCCAGAAGTGAATGTGGTGGCTCGAAGTGCTCATCCGACGTCGAGTTTCTGGTTGAACCTTCAGTTCTGTTGTCATTTTCTGAACGGGCCTTTTCGGGGTCCTCAGAAAGACGGCCCTGGATTGGTTCGGGCATGCTGAGAGGTTGTAAGGCGGTGTTGGTGTGAGAGTGGAGAAAAGGGTAGAGATGAATAGATGGGAAAGATAAGACAACGAGGATTGTTGAAGATATGTCACCATCTTATGGAGCCTAGAGTGCGCCATGTCTTGTATTTATCAGCTTCTAGCCTTGCAAAACTCTGTGATAAATAATCCAATCGTGACGTTGTGTCATGGACTATCATCAAAGTTGCCCCCGGCTGCTGCGGATCGGGGCGGGAATTGCGGATAATCGGATATTGCGGATCTCCCAGTACATAGCTTGTACCCGCAATGACCCGATGATCTTTGAGATATATGTTTCGGGAATCTCTTTCCATCGAAACACTGAGTTATTGGTCTTGCACTTGAACTGAAAGTGTACATCTCTGTGAATCAACCCGCTCTCTTCACACCTTCACTCACAACCACCATGTCTTCGTCACATCCAACCGTAATGCGCTCACTCCTTCTCACCAAGCCTGAAGGCTCCCTGAAGCCGAGTCTTTCTTTCACCACGAAGCAGCCAGTCCCAGTACCACCTCCGGGACACTTGCTTGTTAAAGTCCACGCGTCCGCAATCCAACCCTCCGATGTCTTCAATGCCATAGGCGGATTCGGCTCGACCACATTTCCCCGCGTTCCTGGCCGAGACTTTTCTGGCGTCGTTGTCTCTTCTGGTGACGCCGAACCCTCTCCGCTTCTAAACTCTGCCGTTGTTGGAACCTCGGGCTTCACCCACGCTTTTACGGAAGATGGATTTCACGCCGAGTATGCAGTTGTGCCCGTTGATGGCATTGCGCTGAAGCCGTCGGCCCTCACTCATGCACAAGCTGCCACCATTGGGGTCCCCTTCACTACAGCAGCTCTCATGGTTAAACGCTCAGGCGCGGCAAAGGGAGACAAAGTACTGGTATTAGGCGCTCGTGGAGAGGTTGGAAGTGCAGCTGCAACTATGCTTGAGGAGCTTGGCTGTCAAGTCCTGCGGGCTGTTCGTGGACCTGGAGCGGATGTCGATACCAGCGCCGATCCCGAGCTACTCAGAGTTCAAGACCTGACCAACAAGAAGGGTGTGAATGTTGTCATCGACACAGTCGGCGTTCCAGCTCTCACAGCGGCCGCCATTGACGGTGCCCTCGCTCACGGTGGCACATTGGTCTTTATCGCAGCACCAAAAGGTGGAAGCCCAACTCTGACACTCAGGATGCGTGATTTCTACCGCGCTGAGAAGAGTCTAATTGGCATCAACTCAGTAGCGCACAAAAGCAGTACCATGGCTGAACTGCTTCAAAGTCTTGAGCCCATCTTCCAGAGCGGCAAGTGGGAGCAGGCGGGCGATGGTAAATGGAGAGAGATCACTCTAGAAGAGGCTGCAAAGGTGTATCTAGACCATGCACCAGGGGAAAAGTTTGTCATCAAGATGCGGGACTAGGATAACCTGAAGGGAAACTTGGTTCATCGTTGGTCGGTGCTGCTGCGCATTTGAAAGTCACAAAAGCCATTCTCAACTAGTAAGCGAGGGGATAGAAGAAGTTCATGTTGAAGTTGTGAATAGCTTCCTGTGGTGAATGAGTAGAGAGATAGAAATAGGCATGAGTGGTTATGCATCAACCTAAATAGCTAGACAATATCATGCCAGGTGTCAAACGATCTTTGCAATTCTGTTCTAAAATTCCTTATCTCCATACTTTATCTATTTTTCTTCAACATCTAACTATAGAGTTATGCTTCATCCCTGTATCTTTTTGGTTCCATCTATGATCGACTGCGCAAAAGTGCCTCTCACCGCTGCCTTCTCAACCGTCAACAGTGCCGTAATAGTGCCTCCCTTAGGTGATGAGACATTCTCCCTATACTCTGCCGGCGTGCACTCGCCTTGGCGTAGCATCTCGGCCAGTCCCAGCATGCTCTGGGCTGCCATCTCCAAGGCTTCAGGCCTTCGCAAACCTTCCATGACGCATCCATCCAGAAGTCCATCCAAGCCGACAGTTAGAATAGCCATTGATGACCCTACCAACAGAGAGCCAATGTCAAACAATTCGGAAGCCAGTACTTTGACGCTGCCAATCTGTTCAAGGATCCAGCGCAAGGTGTCGCTTAGCTCATCGGGGAGGGAGGGGTTATGCTCTACAATAGTCATCGACTTGCGAATTCGCGCTGCGACATTGGGCATAGCTCGGACAACATAGGGTCTCGGGCTTGCGTCATTGGTCTTGCTGATGTAGCTTTCCAGAACTTGTGGCGTCTTCCCTGCTAGAAAGCTGATCAAGAACTTTCCGGAAAGTGCCTCTTCCACGCCCTCGGCACTCAGGATGTCTTGTGCCATGTGTGGCTTACAGCCTAGGAGGATGATATCGGCCTCCTGCATGGCCCAAACAGTTTTGCCATGGACCAGCTCTATCCGCGATTCTTCTTGCTTGAACTGAGATCGGAGTCGATCTGCAGACTCAGCTGTCTTGGTGACGACGATGAATCGTGAAATCCGGGGATGGGGATCTGACTGAGTGGCGTCCAGCAACCCACTCAAGATGGCAGAGCCCATGTTGCCTGTGTCATCGTTTTAGTTTTCTCGTTATATCTCATCCACAGGCATGATGACTTACCGCAGCCAACAATGGCTAGGGTCTGGTTGGAAGCCATGGCTCTTCATAAATAGCGGTACCGACAAGGGGCGATGAAGTTGGGGTAGAATTCTAACTCAGTGCAGAAGGTACCGTATATCTCGGCAACTTGGTTTGATGACCACAAATTTTAGTCGGCTATTCTTGACTCACCAGCCTCTCGGTTCGTGCTCCGATCTCGCCGATAAAGATGGTCAAGTGTGCTCTTGTTTCCATGCGGGGTGTGGCAGCAGGCAGTCCTCTTTATCAACACGGATCCCGGAAATTCGGCCGATTAAACCAATAGAAAGCCACCGATTCGTGATTGCAGAATGCGGGGGTTTAGATCCAAGAAACGCCCCCATGTGGAGTGACGACGCTTATCTTCGGACCCTATCGGTCAGGTTGCAAGGAGTCTATCCCTGGATAGTTATCAAGTTCAGCTGTTTATCACTGGTACAGCGCTGATTCGATCGTCATTACCATGCTGAGAGACTGTCGGCTCGGTCTCACAAACTTGAGCCTCGCTGCTGCATCACCAGTCCAACCAGCAGCTTCTGTCTCTACCTAGGTCTAGTCCCTCAACCTCCATTCCAGGATGCCTCCTCGAAAGACATTCACAGGCTGCTGGACATGTCGGTCACGTCGGCTGAAATGCGACGAGACGAAGCCGGAATGCATCCAGTGCCAGTTGAAGGGTATCTCTTGCGGAGGTTACCATACCAGGCTTCAGTGGATGCGCCCCGCCTCCATTTACGGACATGTGGACAATAACACGCCATCTGAGCCTCAGGACATGCATAGGCGGAGACTTCTTCCTGGTAAGTCGCACTGGATCTTTCAACGCTGGCATTATTGGTATCTAACCTGTTCGTAGCCTCTCGCATGAAATCTTTGGGCATCGAGGCGGCGCTATCTGACATTGACAAAGCTGCAGCACGCTCAACGTCCAAATCATGTGGCCCATTCTCGGTGTTTGCCATCGAAAAAAGCAGTAGTACACCTGAGGTACTTCCACTCATTTGTGAAGGGCCGGAGGCCTCGGTTGGGCATACTGAGGACGAAGTGCAAGTACCTAGCCTAGTCGACTCAACCTTGGATGATGGCCAAGATATTGGCGGGCTGGACTTTTCCCTACCAGAGGAACCCGCTACTCCAGGATCCCAGCAACGGCTGATGGACCATACAAACATGGGTATCGAGCTTGAAAGGACTATTCCCATCCATGAAACCTCGCCGCAGCCCAACTTCCCGCCTGCTGAAACGACAATGGTTGGAATTCTTCTAGACCAGGACTACAGCGAGGAAATGGAAGCAGATGATGCCTTTACGTCGCCTGACAGCTACCACTCTCCCACAATCTACTCTCCTGCAGGCGACCCATCAGCTGAAGTCTTCCTCAAGGCCGAAGTTCGACATCTACTTCGAAACTACGTTGAGAACGTTCTTCCTATATTCAGTCCCCTTGATCTCCCGAGCTCTCCTTGGAGAGACTTCCACCTACGCCGCGCACTTCAGTGCACCATAGAACTGGAGATCGTCGGCCATGCGCCGCGATCACGTAGAGCCCTTCTTCAGACAATCCTAACAATCAGTGCCTACAACCTGCGCAACGTCAACTCGTCTGACCACGAGGTGAGTCGAAGGTGGGGTCATGTGGCCTCCAACTACAAATGCGAGGCCCTAAAGTTGCTCGAGGCGTGCGTAGGAGAATCGTATGCCGACCTCACCGACTCTGTCTACAACGAGCTTCTGGCGGCTATGTTGTGTATGGTTACGATCGATGTAGGCATCTTGTCACGAAATCTGCATGCTTTGTGTGCTGACTATTCCCAGGTAATCTCAGGCGATACAAGCACCTCCGAGATCCATCTGCAGGCTTCTGAGACACTTATCAGAGCCCGTATTGCCAGATGTGGCACCCCTGACTGCGAAACTACCAAAGGACTTTATGTCATCTTTCTCTACCTCAGGACGATGCAGGAGGCCACCAAGCTACTATTCGACCGCCCCCAACAAAGCCCAAGGTCAGCGAGCAGCACATCAAACCATTCCAAGGAGCCGGAAGACATAGCGGGACTCATGGTCTCGCGGGACACTGGCCGGGGTTTCGAATCAGGGTCTTTGGAGATGACATATGGTCTCCCAAGAAGTCTGCTACTCCTTCTGCGGAAGGCAACCAGAATCCTGCGTACCATCGACCAACATGAACATGGTAACGAAGTCATCCCAGTCAGTCTTCCTACCCAATCAGAAATTGGACACCTGGAAGATGAGATTCTTGAATGGCCTGTTGATGAAGCCGTTGCTCGAATGGAGGCAGCACCAGTCTCAGAAGGGAACCGTTTGGTTATGCAACACTATACGCGAGCGTTGCACCAAGCAATCATTATCTTTTATACCCGCAAAGCCCAAGGCATGCATCGCAGGCACCTGCAGCCTTATGTCCATGAGGTTATCCGCAATCTCGAGGAGATTGAGCGAGCAAAGGAGAGTCACTCGCTTCGAACTGGGCATATGCCTTGGCCGGCTTTTGTCGCGGGTTCGCAGGCCATGAGCAAGTCTACACAGGATAGGTTCATCGCATGGTTTAACAAAGTTACTGTTGAGGGGATCTGGACTTCTACGCTCTCTAAAGACGCTCTGTTGGGTATCTGGACGCAGACTAACACCCCTGTTGGCTTCCCAGCTTTGGGTGAGTTGCATCTTGTCCTTACTTGACGACGCACATGGGAGACTATAATGATAGTTATGATTTATCGTCAGGCGCAAGACGTGAGACTTTTGATGATGCACTAATAGACAATATCTTTATCTCTAGCCACAATATCTTGTCTACTAAGTATCAATGCCCTCAGGCTAGGGTGAATCGCGACCTCTTTCTCCCCACTTCATTGCATCCAGCTAGTACCTTTCATCCATAGATAGGTAGGTTGTTATCGATAAAGATTCACGGCAACATGCCATCCCCGTAATAACCATACGCTCAATGCAGTTTTATGAGGTATCGACATCGATTCAGCCTATCATGTTGAGGATTTGTATCTCATTCTAAGCATGTCGGCAAAGTAGAAGCACTCATAGCTGTTTGCATTGTTCATTCCACCAGAGGCTGGATTGTATTGTTCAACTTGTATCGCCTGAATTCTATTTACCTAACCGAGACGATATCATCACCCACTGAGAGTAACCTCCCCTTAATCGCCTCTCTTTGGAGGCACTGTCACAAGTCCCCTTCCCTCCTTCATCCTCCACTGTATCGCCTTGCAAATTTCGTAGATGACCGTTAGATTCGGCGTGGAGACTCCAACTCTCTTAGCCTCCCGAAGAGGCTCGCCTACCAAGTACTCAACCTCCATGAGGTTTCCCTACAGCAGAAGGACACATTAGCTCTTGAACAGCACTTATAGAAACCCAAGTGGTCCTCTTGTATGTTGAATCCTACCTTTCGGAAATCACAAAGCATGCTGGGCTCGAGATACAGATCCATAGGATCCAGATTGATCATGGTGTCGATGATGTCCTCTGGCAACTGGTAACCGCACTTGCTCGCAACTTCGAACACCTCCTTCATAGCTGGCCTTACAAGGCCCTCCACAAGGGTGTCAGTCAGTCTGACTCTCGACGAGTCCAGGTTCGTGATGGCGCAGAGTGGGTTCATGACGCCGTTGAAGATTAACTTGCGCCATCTCGCCCATTGCACGTCGTCGGAAAACTGGATGTTGGTTTTGCCCCCTGCCCCGTACATCTTGATGAATGCATGTGCAGCTGCAACCTCGTCCTTGTCATCTTGGAAATTGGGATTATGGAAGGCACCCAGATAGAGAATATCAGGATCAACGTGGGAGATGATTCCCACTTGTCTCTCATGTGAACCAATCATTGACACACCCGATAGGACGATGTTGCGTGGAAACTTCTCAAACACGGGTTTCTCTATGTTGAGTCCGTTCTGTATCATGACAATGACAGTGTGACCGGGAGTAATAGCTGGCGCGATGATCTCTGGGAGTGTGGGTGGGACATCAGGGCAATTCTTGGTCGTCGTGATGACATAGTCGAAAGGCGGTAGCGAGTCTTTGGAGACATCAGGCACCGAGTTGACCACTAAGAACGTCTTGGTTAGCCTGTCCCTGTTTGATCTGCAAGGTTTGCTCACATTTTGTAGGCTTCCAGCCAGGAATGTCGCCATGATCAATGCTGTTGATGGTGTATCCCTGCTGGTTGACGGTGTTGAAGTTGGATCTCAACACCGAAGTCACTGTGCCTCGTCCGCCGGTTTCGATGTTGAGCGCCACGATCGCTCCAACGCCTCCGCCCCCAATGAGGAGTACATTGGCTTTATCTGCTCCAGTGGAAGCCATGATAATGCTCAGGGATACGTGTCAGGGGGAAACTTGCAGTGAGATGTCTGTTAAGAGGACGAGACCTGGCCTATATAACGATAAGATGTTGTCTTGAGCCTATATCGTCCTCTATTTCTAAGTCTAACCGGGGGCTTTGGGCTTCATCCAGCGAATTTGGAGAAAGTCAATCTGCGCGTCTCGAAAAGCTGAGACCCCCAGTCCCACTGTCATTACTCCCTGTCATCAAGAACATGAACATTCTTCAAGATAACGGGGCATGACCAGAGACGGAAGCCGATACCGTCGATTGCTGATTGGCTGTGTGCTCCGTGACGCCGGCTCCGCTACGGCATCGGACTTGTTGGCCAATAGGACATGATGTTTGCTCCGGAGACGTAAACCATCTTTCCAGATCAGGAAATTAGCTCCCCGAGGCCATTTTGGGTAGGCGATGCCATCTGCTGCACTCTTCGTTGGCACCCATTTCTGGTGATCCCGTTTTGGCCAAGAGACGATAAGCTGCTCAAGTCTCAAAGGGCTTAGTTCTTTTGTTGTCATTCAATTGCCTCTTTTAGAAGAGACTCAAGCACCACCTTCATTGGCTATCTGCAGGTAATCACTCTTCCGCCACAAGTCAGATTCCATCCAAGTTGGCAATCCATTTGTCTAATCCTTATTTTCATTGTAGTATGTAACTCCGAGAAAGTAAGTGACTCCAGTGTACCGTAATACACGGTATGTTGTTCCTCTTTGTGAAGCCATTGCCTTGGCTCTTGTGTAAGAGGACTTATAACAACCCCCCGTCGAGACCGCGTGAAGCCATCCAGGCGTCGAACCATTCTGGGAACCGTACAACAATTAACAGCAAAAATTAACATCGAGCCTCTGCAATGTCTTCTACTTCCACTACCGTCATCACTAAGACCGCCAAAGGCGACCGGCAGCAAGACCAGTCGGTCGTTATCCATGAAGGCAACGCCCTCCAGAGTCTTTCTCAAGGAACCATTCTTCAAGGCCCACCGCACTTCAACTCGTTTGAGAAACAACGACGATGGATGCTTGAGCACCTGGCTGGCGCCTTCAGAGTCTTTGCCCGCAAAGGATACACTGAAGGGCTGGCAGGCCACATCTCTCTGAGAGACCCCGAACATTCAGACTGCTTCTGGACGAATCCGTATGTTGTCCCGTTCATGCATCCCTAAATCGACAGCACCAGCTTACCTCTCCTTTTCAATGTGTAGTATTGCACATCACTTTGGTCTCATGAAAGTTTCCGACCTGATCCTGCTCAACCACGACGGAGTAGCCATTGGCGGCAACACCAAGAAGCCTGCCAACGCCGCAGGCTTTCAAATCCACAGTCACATCCACCATGCTCATCCGCATGTCAACGCTGCCTGTCACGCCCACTCAATCAACGGTCGTGCATGGGCGAGCTTTGGAAAGCGACTAGATATGCTTCACCAAGATGTATGCAACTTCTATGGGGATGCGCATCAGGTGTACCAAGATTTTGGTGGAGTCGTCTTGGATCCGAAAGAAGGAGAGAGGTTGGCTGAGACACTGGGTCCAAGAGGCAAAGGGCTCATCTTGCAGAACCACGGCTTGTTGACGGTTGGAAAGACGGTTGACGAGGCAGCCTACCTCTTCTCTCTACTAGAGGCTTGCTGCGAGATTCAACTCAAGGTTGAGGCTGCAGGCCTCAAAAAGGTTCTGGTCAAGGAGGAGGCAGCAAGGTATACCTACGAGATAACAAGCAACCCGGTAAGTGGATTCCATTCATACTATTCCTAACATCAGCTAACATGTTTTGAAGGACGGATTGTACACAGACTTCCAGCCAGATTACGAGTTTGAGCTGGCCGCCTGCAATGGGGCCTTTTTGGAATGATATCGAGTGTGGATGGGTGTCTAGGCAGACATTCCAACATTTGCTATATGCCCTGGAAATGTGTTCAGTTCCATTTAGAAACACAATCCAATAGTTTCCTATCGTGTCTTGTGTCCATTTCTTCTCACCCCCCATCCCCCATGTAGTGTGATGATGGCTGCGAAACAATGCACTGAGACACTCGATATCACAAAAGCAGAAGAGGTCCAGATTGGCATTGAAAGGCGTGGATCATATATCACACAGCAAGTGTTCAGGTGAAAAGCGACAATTTACTAGCCGAACTTCTGGAAACAACAACGGTCTAAGGCGGCTCTGAAGTCCAGCCGTCATAGTTGTGGGGGGGTGGTTGATGTGGGGGAGATATTGCATGCTAAAACCATTCAAGGTGAACTACAGTACCAGTGGCACAGAAGTGCGATGCTCGTTACCCATCTTTATTGTAGAGCAGACAAGTATTGGCATTGCCCTGGTGCAGGCATCAGGAGCTGTGGAACACGAGTGAGTCTTTGCCTCCGACGGGCTGTAGGTAGCCGGAAGGCTAAAAAAAAAGACCACTGTGTTAGCATTGGGATATGATGCTATGATGTGTTGGAAATGTGTTCTTTATTTTAGTTGAAGTCGGGATAACCGATGAACAAGATCGTGGAACACAAGCTGGATTTCTTTCACAGCTAAAGGTTAACCAGCTTCACTATCAAATGGTACTATCAAAGC
>JABCKE020006804.1:0-13082 GCA_013186425.2 Fusarium sp. NRRL 62610 | reverse complement strand
CTTGGCAATAGTCGATTGACGACATTTTCAACCTCGATGAGGACTTTTTCCTTAATAGACATTATTGGCCGTCGATCGTAGCATTGTCTCCCCACGGAAAACTATTCGCCCCCTGCTAACCCCGACATTATTTCCCGAAGGAGCAAATCTTGAAGCAGCATCGGATAAACGTGCGGATCAAGATATTACACATGGGTACTCTAATGTTAAGCTTAAAAGAAGGTTATCTCCCGCTAGCAAAAGTTCATCGACTTGCTTTGTTGGAAGACCGAGTACCGACGTTAAGATGGCGGATATTTCGAAGGCTGTTGCGAGTGAAAAGGTTCAGAGGGTTGATGACCCTTCTCCTGCCTCTGACTCTGATACGGTTGTTGCTGTGGTTCAAGAAAAGCCCAAGTCAACATGGAAGAGCTATCTCTGGGATACGTTTGACAAGTCGCCCGAGGAGCGAAGATTCTTGTTCAAGCTGGATGCTGCGTTGATGACGTTGGCGTCACTTGGTTACTTTATCAAGTATCTGGACCAGGTGAGCTCGGATGTACCAATGACGGAGGACAATACTGATATGGTGCAGGTCAACATCAACAATGCCTTTGTCTCGGGAATGAAAGAGGACCTGAACCTCATGGGTAATGAGCTCAACTACATGCAAACATGTTGGACTGTGGGATACGTCCTGGGAGAGATCCCTAGGTAAGATTCCTTCCTCACCAACGGTATACATGATACTGACGAGGGTAGTAACATGCTTCTTACACGCATTCGACCGAGTTTATGGATCCCGTTTTGTGAGGTATGTTGAAAACTTCCCCATGATGCACATTTTCTAACAGCCCATCAGGTCACTTGGTCTGTTTTGACCATTTTGCTTTGCAAATGCACCTCTGCCAAGCAAATCTACGCTTTACGCTTCTTTATCGGTCTCGCCGAAAGCACCTTCTACCCTGGTATGCAATACATTATCGGATCATGGTACAGAAAAGACGAACTAGCGAAACGATCCTGTCTCTTTCACGCCATGGGAAACGTCGGATCAATGGTATCCGGCTATCTAATGGCCGGCTCACACAATCTCGACGGCGTCCATGGTTTCCACGGCTGGCAATGGCTCTTCATCACCAACACGATCGTGTCTCTGCCCATTGCCATTTCGGGCTTTTTCTTTCTCCCCGATCTACCTGAAATTACCAAGGTTTGGTATCTTACCAAAGACGAGATTGCACTGGCCAAGAAGAGAATGGAATTGGAAGGACGAGCTGAGAGAGCACCATACACCAAGGCCAAATTCGTCAAGATCTTTTCAAGTTGGCATATCTACGCTCTTACGTTGTTGTATATCCTCTTCAACAACGGAAATGGCGGAAGTTCGCAACCTGCATTTCCCATCTGGCTGAAAGAACAAGGATATACTATCCAAGAGGTCAACATCTATCCAACCATTGTCGAGGTTATCAGCATTGTCACCACGTTGATATACGCATGGACTTCAGACAGTCTCTTCCGCGGAGCACGTTGGCCAGCAATCCTCTTCTCCGGACTAGTCAAGATCATTGCCTACGCTGGACTCACAGTGTGGAAGGTCCCCGATTCCTTCATATGGGCATGTTTCATGCTCTGCGGTTTCGGAGGAGGTATAAGCGGTCTGACATTTGCATGGGCGCACGAGATTTGCAGCGATGACAACGAAGAGAGAGCCCTTGTGACGGGTGCCATGAATGAGATGGCGTACGTGTTTCAGGCTTGGTTGCCGTTGGTTATTTGGCAACAGGTTGAGGCGCCGGTTTATCCGAAGGGTTATCCTACTATGGTTGGTATGGCTGTTGCTCTTATTGGCACTGCCTTTTTGATTCGGTTTTTGCACAAGAAGGAACAGAGAACACGACGACATGCGTTGGCAGGCCCGGCTTGAAGGAAGGGAGATATGAGCTTGCGTACTCATGGCATCTGTTAGGTGAACAATAGTGTAGCTCAATCACATCTCTTAAAACAGATGCCCGCCGGATCTCTGTCTAAAGAAGTTGAGCCGGAATGTCGGTAGCTCATCAAGCTTTCATTCATGACATTGATTACTCTGCACCCAGTCAAGTCCTTTTTTGCCATTACATAGTAATTAATATTAAGTAGCTGAATATCCACCATCAACAAAGATAGTCTGTCCCGTCACCGCAGCACTCGCCTCGCTCGCCAAATACACAGCAACTCCCGCAAAGTCCTTAGGAATACCATTCCGACCTATCATCGTCCGAGCAGCATGCGCCTCAACCTTTGCAGGATCACTAAACACAGGTGCAGTCAAAGGCGTCTCCACCACACCTGGTGCAACGGCGTTACACAGAACACCTTGTCGAGACCAAGCCTCTGCTTGAGACCGCGTCAAAGATAAAAGACCTCCTTTGGAAGCACCGTACGCGCCGCTGTTTCCGTATGCGCGGAAACTCTGTTGACTGATGACGTTGATGATGCGTCCGTATCCTTTTGATGCCATTTCGGGACCGAATGCTTGGCCGAGGATAAATGGTGCTGTGAGGTTTGCCGCGATGGTGTTGTCCCATACTTTTTGGGAGAGATCGTTCATATGAGGGCGGTCGTTTACTCCAGCGGCATTGACGAGGATATCTGGAGTTCCAACACTCGAATTAATGGTGTCGATGGCGGCTTTCAGAGATGCTTGATCCGCCAAGTCTGCGGTAACGGAAGAAGCTTCAACATGGTATTCGCCAAGCTTATTGATGGCTTCTTGCAATGGCTCCGGTCTTCGAGCAACGAGAATGAGACGACATCCGGCGCGACCTAGAGCGATGGCCATTTCACGCCCGATTCCAGAGCTGCCTCCAGTCACGACAGCGACCCTGCCAGCGAGGCCGAAGAGGGACGAGAGATAGCTTCCTATAGCTTGAGAACTTGGAGCCATTGCGTCAAGAGGGGAGGATATAATGGATGAAAGGAGGAGAAAGAAATATGGCGATGATATCCGATAAAAGTCAACCTGTGGCCGAAATCGGCCATGATCAGTCCAAGGGCGTAGAGGCGTTCATGCGGGGTAGGTGATTCACAATGTCTCGAATTACGGTGACTCAGCGTCTTGATCGGATTAATTTGAGTGTCGTATCTAATGAAATGGTTTCTAGAGAACGGACTTATGTTTTAAAACTTGATCGAAATGAAGTAATTTCCTCGCCTTCGGGACCAATGACTTGGTGGTAACTGATATTAGCGCAGGGAGTATCTTGTACGTCCTCCACTGTCAAGACTCGAGCGCTCACATTTGACCAAGTGCAGCATTCTGACCAACGGGGAAATATTTTCTATTTACTCAGCTGGTGTCTGCTACCGTTGCTGGTGCAGAAAGCTGCAGCAAGAACAAGTAATAGATTTTAAAGTATTCTGAGATACCTACATGAGCGAAGAGCGGGTTGTCCTCTGCGAAAAAAAAAAGAATGTTGCTGGAGAAGAACAAGACTTGAAGCTTTTAGACTGTGAAACGAGACCGTATTCAGAAGAACTCGGAACTTTACGGGGAACATCCCAAAATCTCATTCAACTTGAACCTAGCTAAATAGCCTAGTTTACTAGATATATAGTATTTATAATATGTCAGGGGCAGATATAAAAAGGTTTCCCGTCTAGGAATAATAGCCTACAAGGTTATACCAGTCAATTGTTCGCCTCTTCCTCATCTTTATTACACCACGGCCGGTCAGGAAGACGCACAGCACTCATTACAATTCCCGGGCTATCAGGACTCAATCCAAGATGTGTCTCAAGACCGAGGCGCCAGACGCCAGGGTAGAATATCCGTGACTGAAACATGTACATAGATCCAATGAGATGAAACTTGTCCACCTCGAGTCCCGTGGCGCCTGGAATCTCGTGACGAACAAAGTCGTACCATTTGTGCTCAACAAGCCTCTGGATAACAGCCGGATGCTGATTTGGTTGCAGGGCGTCCGAGTCAGCAAGTCGTTCAAGCCGGGCAAGCCATTCCTCTTGGGTGAGATTACGACCGAGTTCGACGCCTTCTCCAGACCCATCGCGGCAAGGCTTGTATACAAAGCCATCCTTGACGGTCGAATCAGCAGCCGACTTGTGCCGCAATGCCTGAAGTTCCGCAGAGCCAGGAATAAGTGTCTCGACGATACCCGCTGCCACAATGTCGGCCTCATCAGCCGTCAGCACGCCCCGAGCCACCATGCCCGGAAGCTCTTGCGGTAAGATTCCCAGAAGTCGCTTATCGTGCACCAGTAAAATGGTCCTAAGGTCGTTGAGGGGGGTAAGCGCCAAGTGACGAGCCACGGTCGGATCCAGGCCAGCCCACTCATCCTGCATCATCTCTGCGAACCACTGCGGTATCAAGACGTTGGAAGATCGATCCCAGAGAGAGTGTCCCGTGGGAGAAGAGTCATCCGGGCGTATCTCCAGATCGGCTGGGCGAACAATGCGTGTTGGTTGATTTGTCGTCACAGTCCAGGCAGGTAGGAAAACGGCAGAGTCGACGCCAGGCCACTTGTCGCGTATGCAAAAGAGTGGTTTAGTCTTGTCGAAAAAGTCCATCAGAAGCTTACGTGATTCCTAGAGTATTCCAGAACATGTCAATAGCTATACTTCCATTTGAGAGCGTAGTTACCTTTAAGCTGCTTATGGACTGAAAGTCGGTTTTCCCAGCCCCAAATCGGGAGATGCCGCTCGCATGGTGGCCGACAGCTAGAATGCCATTGAGTGGTAGTCTCCCATTGATTTCGCAGACTTGAGGTGCCTCATCACTCAGATCGTCTGAGCTGCGTCCAAAAAGTATATCAGTGCGCCAGCAACCGGCGTGTTGAGAATACTCGGGCACTTTTCCACTGCTGGTAACCCATCGTAACAACTCCTCCTCAGCGGGATCTAATGGCATCCGTTCTGGTAGGTTCGCCGTCTGATCTGTGAACCATCGATTCACGAGGTCAATCACGGCCCGGCCGAGCAAGACATGCAGTCGTTTCAGTTGTGAGAGCTTGGAATCCGATATCGCGATTGCGTGTGGTGATAGGCGGACGAACAAGCTATTCGCTATCTTAGCACCCGGTGTGTCAATGTCGATCTGCTCTCGCAGCATTGCGAGTTCTCTGGCTCGCCGAGAGAGACCGCTGCGGTGTGCAGGGACAATGAGGTTTTCCTCGGTGCTGCGAGATACTGAAATCTGCAAGAGAGCCGGCAGATCTAGAGACATGGCTGGCATGATAACTAACGTGGTTCGTGAAAGTTGGCTATAATTTATTAGCTGTATAGAAAGAACAAAAGTTTTTTAATATAGTGAAATTTCTAAAGATCTCTCTCAACCAAAGTAACTATCCGGCCTCGGGGTTTGGTATCGAGCCTGGAGATGTCATATAAAAGGCGCATTCGGATGTAAGCAGCACAAAAGGTAACATTAACTACCACGTGAAACTAAGTCCGAGGGTATGCGTCAGCAGTGACACGTTATTGGCTTTTGTCCCGAGATAGATATATGAACATACCTGCGCGAAGGAGCTGAAGGATCCTGCTGGTGAGATTATGTCAGCTGACAGAAAATAAGCTTATCTAGCTGTGCGTTTGATATCTATACTCACCTTTTTCGAACCTTCCTAAACCGCAATCGCGCGTCTTTCGGTCCAGACCACATTCTCTTCGTTATACGACGCTCCCAACCAGCACAGCTCAACCTTTGAGCAATTAATTGAGTCACCACGGGATCCAGATATCAATATTTCTTTTCATATTCAATTGAGTGGCTGCACACCTCGCTAAGCCCGTAGCCATGAGCGTCTGTACTTTGGTACGGCCAGTGTTGAAACTATGATTGCATCTGAGAAAGACGTATAGTTGAACAGAAAAACCTGGCACATCGAGCAATATCTATATTCTAGAGTAGATTCGGGGCGCCGACGTGGATGAACCACCGGACGTGCGGATAGTCAAAGCCGGGGCCCAGCGCAGATGTGGCTATAATAGCAGACGGGTCTATAGTACTGAGCTACTACTCGATGACTGCGGCCCTATCTGAACGGCCCCATTATTCTGGTGCTGTACTTGTAGGTGTAGAGTAAGGAATCCCTGAAGTACACCTCACAGGTCAGAAGAAACCTTCCCAGCCGTCAGATTATCTTGCGCTGGTTGTCGTTCAAACAATTCCCCAAGGTCGGGGAGTGACGGCTCATGCTTCCACCATAACCCATCAATCACATCCTTGTCTCTGCTGGTACTGCAGAAGCTGAGAATGTAAAAGTCTTCTCCATACCCGTCATAACGAGCCAGTCTGGCAGCCTCGTCGTGCGTCAAGAACCAGAAGAAGCTGTCGTCTTGGTATGTCGTCAACTGGAACGTGTCCCTCCTTTTTCCCATGAAGGAGAGATAGAGTTTCCCTTCCTCGTCGAGCCCAATGTCGATGAAGAAATTCTTGACTGCGTTGAAGTAGCGCCCGACATAGCTGTCTAGAGGCTTGCAAGGCTTAGAACGTGTTTGACCGTCAATGAGTCCCTTGTGAATGTCCTCCACTCTTTTCACTGCTAGATCGGCCGACCTTTTCGCCAATTTCACATAATCGTGTGCATTGTCAAGATTGTCCAGCAAAGCCTCAATAATAAGATCGTTGATGTACCTCGAGCCATCGTTCAACGATAGTGAATTCGTCAACACTACAACTGCCTGCTTTGTCTCTGGGAAAAACGTAACATGAGTCTGATATCCCGGAATGTCACCACTGTGCCAGATCGCAAGACGGGACGGGGCGCCGAGGCCCACCAAGGGGTTAAGTTTTGGATCTCCACGCGACGGAGCTAGGACTGTGGGCAATTGGGATCTTAGCCAGCCATACCCGTAGGAGTGCTCTCGGATGAGGGGCATCGGCAGAATGTTCCAACCTGTCCACATAGTTGGGAGTTCAGAAAACGGCACGGGGTGTTCCTTTGGTGAGTGCTTCTCTTCTGTGCCTAGCTCGATCTCTTCGGCAGCAGCATCCAACAGAGCATTGTAAAAGATGAGAAGGTCAGAGACACAGCTCCGAACACCACCGGCTGGGCCCATCAGAACACCGCCCCCCTGGAGTGCAGGCGGGATGCGGAATGGTGTAGCGTCAGAGAGGGCAAAGTAGGGTTTGGCTTCATTTTCGATTTGTTCAGCTGGGTCGGTGTAATACGTTCTCTTCATGCCAAGGGGGCGAAGCAAGCGTTCTTGGAGGAACGAGGAGTACGACATGCCAGAAACTTTCTCAATGACTTGTCCGAGAACATCGTAGGCAAAATTGTTGTAAATGAAGGATCCTCGGAAAGGCTCTTGCTGTGGTACATCGTTTAGAATCTTGATGGCATCGGAACGGTTGAGCAGGGGCACGTTGTCGGAGCCGAGCCAGAGAGAGTCGAAGGCTGACAAGCCGGTGTGATGACAAAGAAGGTCCCCGATGGAAGTGTGACTGCTCAGATCTTGAGGGTCTCTCTGAAATTCAGGCAGGATTTGGCTTAAATGGTCGGTCCAGTTCAAACGACCATCTTGAACCAGCTGAGCAAGCAGAGTCGAAGTGAAGGCTTTGGTCAAAGAGCCAAGGACGAATGTGGTATCGCTGTCGCATGGGATCTGTTTTTCGACGTCGCAGAAGCCATGCGAGGCTTGATGAATGATTTCGCCATTGTCTATAACACCGATGGCAACTCCTGGGACGCCCGACAAGCGGCATATCTCAGTGATGGTCGAAGAGAGGCTCGCAAAAACTGCACTGCTGGGGGCCTTCATGGTGGATGACGTGGAGAGGTAGGGTTTGACGACATGAGTAGAGAGATAGGCGGGGGTGGGCTTTGTTTGGGGAGACAAAGAGGCGAGTGCGGACGTGAGGAGGCGGCTTTGGACCTAGTGGTATATGAGCGGGGTTGTGTTAACCGCCAAACAAAGGAATGGGTGGATGAGGCCGTGATAAGAAACTTGCTAAGAAACTCCGAGATGAAACTAACGCTTCAAAGTCTGGTCAGAGCTGAAGATGACACTGAATGGGGGCAAAAGTGGGGGAAGGACTGTGAGTTTCTGCGTCATAGTAGGTATTCAGTGTTAGAAGAAGTAACATTGCGAAGGCGGCACTAAATTTCGAAGATGAGGCAAGGTGCTGGAGATCAGATATCTTATTCTGCCTGATACACGAGAAGGACTCGTCTTCATGTGCCTCTCCGCCATGGTCTACCTACCCAAGCTCACTCGCGATGCTCTGGCGTTGTCTCTATCCTCACCACGACCAACCACGTAGTCGCATCAGCCAAATCAATGACACCAGGTCCCTGAATCTCCAAATGGGCAATATGCTCCCTCAAAGCACTCAGCTGCCCCTCTGCGCCTCCACTCTTATCTCCAGTGGATGCCTCCAGCACAGCCTTGACAGACACTCCCAGAACTTCCGAGAGCTGATCAGTGTTAACCAGGCTGGCGTGGAGTCCCCGCTTGTTGAACCAGTCCTTGTTGGCGACGGTGACATAGGCTACCGCGCGCTCAGCCGGTGTCTTTGGCTTCCTCGTCACGGCCGCGATGGTATGCCCTGGAAGGCTCACCACTGTGCCTACAGCACCAAGAGCAGCGCCGACGGGGATGGAAATGGCACCTCCGATGACACCAAAAGCTGCTCCAATAATGTTTCCCCTCTTTGCATTATCGCCAATATTCTTCCCAACACTCTTGGTGTGTGAAACGACGTTCTTGACGAAGCTTGTCGGATGCTGGCCAACCTTCTTGGCAATGTCTCCAGCGTGATTGATCGCACGTTCTCCAACCTTGGCCGTCAAAAAAGCAGAAATTGTGTCCAAAAAAGAAGACCATGCTTCCTGTGTGATGCCATGGCTAAGTAGAGCTGGAGGGTAGGCATTGAGGAAGGGAGCGGTAGGAGTTGATGCTTCCTGTGGGATTGCGATAGGTGGTTCCTTGCTCGAAGATGCCTCCGAGTAGGTGGGCAAGGGGTCATCTGAGGGGAAATTGAAAGGCGCGTCTGCCGTTGGACGCATCGAGGCCTTGGAGGATTCTCCAGTAGCAGCGGGCGGGGAAGCAATATCCCGAGCTGACGATGGTTCACCCGTCTCATAGGCAGGAGGAGCATCGCCCTCCTCTGGAGCCTTGTTGGCAAGATGCTCTCTCTCTTTCTCGGACGACATTTTTGTTGAAGGGAGAATGATGATGAATCTGGGTTCAGCCATCAAAGTGGGATCTTAAGGAATGCAATGAGCTCGTCAGGTGACTCGGGTCGGCCACAGCGTCATCGGCTAACCGGCACCAAAGAGTAAGACGACAACTACCTAATCGGTTCATTCCAGTCAGGACGGTTTTTAATATTGTGAGGGATATTTTATTTCCACGTATAATATTTATCTTATTCTTATCGTAGGGTTTTAAAGGGGGATGGTTGGTTTATGACATCGTTGATAGGTAGTCAAGCAACATCTTGGATCCATTATTACAGACTGACGCTGACCCACCTACGAACGAAAACAACATCATAACTAGGCAAGGAAGAATTAAAAGAAAACTAAATTGAAAAAGAACACGCAATAATTCTTAAATCATTAGACTCCCTAGCGCCAACCTCGCATGCTACTTTGTCGAATTGGCCATCTTGTGTGGCGAGGGAACGGATCCCTTTCTTCATCTTCGTCTTCCTCTCCTAGACTAGTACCCCCATTCAGAATAAACCAAGACTCCCTCGCTGATAACCCATCATCTCTCCTCTCCCAAAGATCCTGCGCAAAACTACAAGTCTTGAAATGCTGCAAGAAACCCGCCCTTGAAAAGACTTCATCACGATGCTTCCTCTCAGCATCCGGCTCAGTCATATCAGGGTGCACAGTTTTCTTGAGGTGGAGTTGTATCCCGCTACAACTAACACCATGATCTGCCTCTCCTCTTTTCGAGTTGTACCAGGGATACACGGCAGCTGACGCAAGCTGGTTACAGTCCCAGTTGCTCTCTGAGTGTAGTCCCTTAGTAAACCCTCGTTCCAACGGTTCGAGTGAGTTGAGTATGGCATCGAATTGACTCTTTTTCACGAGGCTCCTGCAACTGCAGCGATGGTAGGCACTCGCCTGGGGGCATTTTTTAGGAACCGGATGAAGCACTGGTCTTAGCTTCCTCTCGAGCTCAGATCTGGATATTCCCATGATGTGAGTGAGCTTGTCGAGCGTGTAGATGGTACCGGTCATTTGCAGTTCGGGTGCTTTGATAAGGCAGGGAAAGCAGCAACGTGTGCAGTCGGGAAGGTATAGGAGGGATCCGAAATCGCCACAGACCTTGCAACTATACGTTACAAGAGGATCGTACAAGTCCTTGATGGTGAAATATTCGCCTAATCCGGTCTGCAAAATCGCTGCCAGGCCCTCGAGTCCATGCTTGGAAACGAGCTTGTACTCGTGAAGATGTGTCGCTATCGCCCGGGCGTGCCTGTTGACATGGCGAAACTGAAGGTATGATACTATATCGAGCTGAAGGAGGATATTGACGACAAGTTCTGGCGTGAGGAGATCCAAGACCCCAAGACTAAGAGGAGGAGCAGGTTTAGAGGGAGAAGGTTCGGTGAAATGTGTTTGGAGTAATGGCGCGACGGCTTGTAGTTTATTTGGAGGTGTGTGGACGAGGTCTAGAGCAAAGTCGGCCCGATGGTAGGAGCAGACGCGAAGAACCTCTTGTCGATGTTCCTCGATACCTATCTCGGACGACATTTTCTAGTTGTTGAGAGTTAAATTGGGGAGCTTTGTCAGATTGGACCATGGGGCGGATGATTGGAGGAGTGTCAGCGCCTTCCTTGAGCGGAATATCACTAAATCCGGAGGTACTGCAGTACACAAGTATTGCTGATAGAGGTGTCAATTTGAGAGGGGTTTTCGAGGTAGGTATAGCATAGCTTTGCTAGGAATAACAATAATAGATTTAAAGGCCTTATACGGGAATGAACCTTTAATGGAATAAAACCCTTGTCGGATATCAAGGTGGGTTCGAGATTGTATCCTAAATAGTTATGCTGGTGACATGGAAGCCCACCCTAGAGCTCCGGTTTAGGACCTCGTAAAATAGCCACATTATGCTCGAGACTTAGGTGCTACAACTTCGTTGGATGGTCAAGTCCGTTACAACAATATGAATCTTCTTAGAGAAATCAACAGTTCCTTTACCTTTGTTGCTCAACCAGATAAAATTCAAGGTGGACGGGTAATTATATCACCTTCTCCTCTTAGCCCACCTTTGTTAGCTAAGCCCATGTGCTGCACAGCATATGCAAGCCACGCTAGCGAAAAGCGGTCCCACTTCATACCCAACCAGCCCTGCTCCCTCCGTCAGGCCCATCTTGGACTCTTCCAAACTTTTGTTTGATGCTCTCATGACTGTTCTCGATAACTTACGCCGCCCGCGCGAACCGCCATCATCGGAAAGGAGATCGCCAAAGACTCGAATTATTTTAGCCTCCGTGCTGCGACCCAAACATGGTGTGTGCATACTCAAATAAATGACCTGTTTGCCTAATTATCTTCTAGTCTCTCGAAGTAAAGCAACTCACGAAAGATGACACATTTTTCGAAGACGCTGAACCAACCCCCGCTGTTGTTGATGGAGTTGGACAGATGGTATACTGGAAAGGTTGCTTCGTCCTGGTTTATAACAGCAACGACACCACCAAAGTGGTGGACCAAAAGAAACACGGCGATGGAGAAGCCAAGGTACAAAGAGGAACCACGCTGTGGTTTGGGTCCCGGGGCGGTAGAGTGAAGGAGGAATGAGCAGAGTAAAACGGAGCAAGTAAATTGGCTTTACACGCATCTTGATGTTCCAAGCTTTACGCTGCCAAACAACTTCTTTGCAATCCGTGTCCCCTCCACCAATGCAAGAGATAGATAGACATGGGCTGTTGCCTCTTGCTGGTGCGATATGATCATAGATACACTTCCTGTGTGAGCGCGAGCTCGACTCACATCATCTTGATAACCTGAAGTCTTCTCAACTGCGTCCACTATATCTTTCCCAAATGCCTGCAGAAGCATCCCCATCCGGAAGCCTTGGAGGGTGAACTGAGGACATGGTATGATCTTTGTGCGATCTGAGCAGGCCAAGTATCGTAGGCCATCTTGGGCTTCCACCCGATGCCCAAACCACTCCATGGCAAAGTGCTGTATCCTATCATGTGTTATCTCTAGGGCCATCTGGCAGACTGGGTTCTCGTCGGACGACAAGCGAGGAAATGACATGGATAAAGCAGCTATCGTCTTGTTTTGGATGTTTGGCAGAGTGAGTGTTCCGATCGAGCTTGCTAGATCTTCTGGGAATAATTTGCGAGCTGATTCAATAGACGCATTGACAAGAATGTCTTCGTGGGGAAAGAAGAGGCTATCGAAAGTGAAATGCGTCGTCGCTTGCTCCCTCACTGGGGAAGCTTGAATCGGACTCGCCACACTGGTTGGCTCTGGCGCTGGTGATGGTGAAACGGAATCATCATCCGCCACGCCTTGGCTTTTGTTAGAGAGGTAAATTATTTTATCCTAGGTAAGCACGTACGTTGCCTCTTGTTTCGGTTCTGCCTGGGCGGCATTTTCTTCGTCTGACCCAGTTGAAGCTTCCTGTGCAGGACTTTGATCCTCCTCTTGTCGCGTCCTGGAAGGTGTTCAATCACCTCTGCCGCCAGTCGCCTCTGGTAATCCGCAGTGCTATCGTCTAGACGGGAAATGAGGCGTTTGCACGCCGTCTTGCCTGCAAAGTTGGTTTGATGGTCGGCAGCATGCTTGACGAGGGAATAACCAAACCAGGCTGCAAATCCGCCCTGCTCGTAGAAGGACCTCGCTGCGGAGCCATGTTGGCCCTGCTTGACATGTTCCAGCCATTTCGGAAGGGCGGTTGGCGCGCGTTGGTAAGCCCTGATTCGGTCGAGGATAAGAGCGGCCTCCTGGGATGGAAGCGCCCCATCGCCAGGCGGCCCTGGAGAGTCGTTGGGGGCCGTCGGAGATGAGGGATGTTGGTCGTCCATTTTCTGAGGTCGAACGAGATGGCGGAAGAGGGAGGGTGGGCTAAGGAATCAACATGATCAAGAACATGGCCTTAGAAATGGAAGAGCGTGGGCTAAG
>JABCKE020006715.1:0-11553 GCA_013186425.2 Fusarium sp. NRRL 62610 | reverse complement strand
ACAATGGGCCATCACCTGGGGCATTCTCATCATGTACTACATCTCCTACGGCTGCTCCTTCATCGGCGAGCAAAACTCTCGAAACTACAACACCGCCTCCTGGCGTATCCCCTGGGGTCTGCAGATGGTTCCTGCCATCTTCCTCTTCTTCATGATGATGCTTCTCCCCGAATCTCCTCGTTGGCTCGCTCGAAAGGATCGATGGGAGGAGTGCCGTGCTGTGCTTACTCTTGTCCATGGTCATGGCGATCCCAACCATCCCTTTGTGGCTCTTGAGCTCCAGGACATTAAGGATATGTGCGCTTTCGAGGCTTCTATCGCTGATGTTACCTACCTTGATCTCTTCAAGCCCCGCATGATCAACCGAACCATGATTGGACTGTTTACTCAGATTTGGTCCCAGCTTACGGGTATGAACGTTATGAGTAAGTCTTGACTATCTACTATCTAGTTGAAAGACAACTTGCTAACTAATCCCAGTGTACTACATCTCCTACGTCTTCTCCATGGCAGGCTACAGGTAACCTTCCTTGACCCCTCCATAATCACAAATTCTCACACGAATGTAGTGGAAACGCCAACTTGCTGGCCTCTTCCATCCAGTACATCATCAACGTTCTCATGACCGTCCCCGCCCTTCTCTGGATGGACCACTGGGGACGAAGGCCAACCCTCCTCGCCGGTGCCGCTCTCATGGGAACTTGGATGTTTGCCAACGCTGGTATCTTGGGTGCCAATGGTACTGTCTGGCCCGGTGGCAAGGACGGAGTTCCCGAAGTCTCAATGACTGTTTCCGGCTCTGCTGCAAAGGGTCTCATCGCTTGCACATATCTCTTTGTTGCTTCATTTGCTCCTACCTGGGGTCCAGTCTCTTGGACATATCCCCCAGAGCTGTTCCCTCTCCGACTTCGAGGAAAGGGTGTCGCCTTGGCTACTTCGGCTAACTGGGCTTTTAACACTGCTCTCGGTCTGTTCACTCCTGTCGCTTTCGAGAACATTCGGTAAGATATCTCGTCTTGAAACCCGCAATTGCTTCAATCTCTAACACCTCGCAGATACAAGACCTACCTCATCTTTGGTGTCTTCAACGTCGCCATGTTCATCCACGTCTTCTTCATGTTCCCCGAGACAGCCGGCAAGACCCTAGAGGAGACCGAACACATGTTCGAAGATCCCAACGGCATTGCCTACCTCGGAACCCCCGCCTGGAAGACTCGTGTCGCGACTAGCCTCACGACCAAGGCCGAGCAGGGTGATGTCGAGGCCAAGCTTGGCCACGAACATGAAGAGAATGAAACTGCTACTGAGAAATAAGTAATGATAATGGTCGCCCCCTGATGTTATGAAAATGATAAGATGTCAAATTGAAGCTTGGAGTTGGTGGGAGTTTTGAAGTGTGTACGAGATGAAGTTGATGGGGTAGTTTAGCCTTTATAATCTCAATTTCTCTACTCGACTAAGATCGCTACGGTTCCAAAGCATAACAGTGTTAGAAGACAGTCACTGATAAATGCTTTCATGGAAAGCATAATGCCGCAAAATAGCGCAAGACTATGTAAGGGGGAAGTTAGGCTGATGGTGAAGCGGAAGCTCTATAGGGGCAAGTATTGAACACTGGCTGAATTAAAGTACCAACTTGCCTTGATCTAATGCTAACACATTATTTAGAATGCACCCATTTCAGCAGAAGTTGGTGCAAGTCTATATCATCCAGGGCTAGGGGTTTTGCATGTGGTTCTGGTTTCCCAGGCTTGAACCTTAGTTCGATGTCATCAGCTTGGGGGTGCATGCGTTGTAAGGTGGTTCCATCCAATTCAACGCTCATTCCGTGAAACTGAGCCCCAGCCCAGAACTCTCTAGTCGCTTTTCCCCCAGAGTGTTGCAAAAGTAGGGCAATGTGAACCACTGTCGCACTACTGGTGCATTCCTTCAGTTCCAACGTGAAACCGGAATCTCTATTGGGCTTGACCGTCGTATTTATTCTTCCCCCGTTTTCAGCCTGCAGGTTTTCTTTATCTAGGGCATATGTAGCCATGTTAAATATTTTGGGCCCTGGCATCTTAGGTTCGGTCGCATAGTTGAAGCCCATGAGAATGCTGTGCTGAGATTGATCGGTTTTTGTTGTTGGAAATACTGTGGTGATTTCCATCATCAGAAGAGCGCCATACTGCCGGGGATTTGTGCTGAATTCTCCCAGGACATAGGCTCCGCACGCTGTTGTAAACTCGACTCCGATTCCCGAGATTTTTTTAAAACCTGGTTTGACGGGCCAGCGAGTTCCCTCGTCGTTGAGTATTTTGATGATTTGGGCCTGAGGACCAACCCTGGTGATCAGACATATTCATTTGAGAAGAGGTATGAAACCAAGATAATACGGAAGTACAAACAAGACAATTATAGTGAGGTGTGTGTATATTTGTAACTTACCGTCCGGTCAGGTTCAGGTTCAGACGCAAGTATAGGAGGTTCACTGCTAGCAGGCATCCGGCTTCGTGGCGCAATCTCGACGCCAGTTGGGTACTCTCCGTCCCGATTTCTGTGCGTGTAGGTTCTCGTCTGCGGCGGTATCGGGAGGCTATGGCGACGGCGTGGGTTTTCGCTGTCTCGCAAACGCTGAAGATCTGTCATACTGACAGCCCCAGGAAGGACTGGCGATTGCGACGTGGCCCCCCTGTGTCTGTCGCGGTGTTTCGAATTTGAGGACGTCGAATAGATGGCTCTTCGCTCTTCTCGGGTTCTGGCTTCGGAATGGCTAGAAACTTGCTCAACCCTTGGTTCGACTCGTCTATGAGGGCTTCGGGTGGCTCTTCGTAATAGGTCGTTCTGGCTGTCGTCCCCCTGGGAGTTGCGAGGCGATGATGGGTTGGTTCCCCGCCTGCGAGGGGACGCTTCAGCTGGGCCTGGTGAAAAGGCTGCTAGTTCTGTGGAAAGGGGCGGAAGTCGATACTCGTCTGTTTTCGCGAAATCTTTGAGGGAAAAGGGCCATCTGGACCTGCGGCGTTCGGGTCTGGGTCGCGGTGACTGCCCTTCGGCATTTCGTGACTCCTCGGCTTGAAGGGCTTCTTCAAGCCGAATACATTCGTCCATGGGAACGAAATTCCGCAGTTCTATCGGCGAAAATGGTTATCCACTGCTGTGACGATTAGCTTTGCAGATATCGGGACCTGGATGGGGAAGTAGGAACAGTAGTAGCACGCAGTGGCGGCTGACTACCTCTTGGTGATCTGACGACGTGTGGCAGGCTCAGGCATTCATGCATACAGTAACCAAGACTCAGGCACCAGTTTTCTCCAATCGTGTTTTCAGCCAGCCTCATTAGGCTGTGCCTCGACATCACATGCAGCCCAGCCAATAGTCTCTGGCGTATGCACCTCAAGGTAGCAGTGACGCCTATTCTAGATATGACGGCAGCTGTACGTCGGGTCAGCAGACATTACTTAAAATTATGAGGCTGAAAAGCTGAGGGCTGGGAATGGTATTTGAGGCTGGCATTTCTTGTGCGAAAAATAGGCTCAAAGTGGATGAATACGGTACGCCTGACCCTCTCTCAGCCTGTGGATCGCAGCAATGGCCGCGCCGCAAGTGGGAATCTACACAACCATATGTTTGGTTGCTATCAAGCTCTTCCTTATTGTTCTAGAAGGATTCCTGCGCCGTTACTTGAGTGTCGAGGTGCACCAAAGAGCCTCTGACCTCCAGAATTACCCCATTGGCCCCCACACTCGGTGTTTTAAACAGCTCGAGAGAGTTCAACTCAAGCTTGAGGCGCTTTGCAAGCTACACAGGCGATTTGGCAACCAGATTTTTGATAGTGATCACGATGTCAAAACTTTGAAAAGTGATCCAGTCGATGACCAGAAAACGGTATGAGTTGCTTATTCCGCAGTTATCGAACAAACAAACTCATATTCTGGTAGACAAATACTCGTCGAAGATCAAAACGACGGCGTTCAAAGTCATCTCTAACCATGAGAGAACTTGCCGAGCGTATTTCAGATTTACTCGAGGAACGCCGGAACAATTCGGCATCTGATGACCTTGATGAGATGGCCAGCAGGTTATCCAAAGTTGCGAGCTACATCGACCGCGATCTCACAGGCTCGAGTGACACCACGCTTCTAGATCATAAGACGATCCGACAGCTACAAGACGACTCTCAATTTCTTCAAAAATGCCTTGGCTCGCCTGGGGAGATTTTTTCGACTGATCATCGCGTTTTGTCCAGCATCAAGGATAGGCAATGGCGTTTCGCCTGGATCTTTCGAATGTCCGGTCTCATGATGGGCGCAGTTTCTATAGTCCTCGGGGGTTTCACCTTTGTAGGAGCTAAAGGCGTGCGTCTGGATGAGGAGGACCAATGCTGGGTTGCGGATGCGGACATTATTGGCGATGGCGTCCGAGCTGGCACCTGGTCACAAGCAGCCATTCTGTTCCTGTCCACCTTCCTAGGCTCTTTTCATCATAGCCACACGGCGATAAAGGAACTCGGAAGCGGCCTTCTTGGAATGCACGTGGCCTTGGCCTTGGCTTTCCTAGGCCCGCTGGTTCAAGGCGAACTCTCCCCAGTTGATGCCATTCTCGGATCTATGATCCTAGACGTTCAGAACAGCGCCCTCTCTATGCAACTAATGGAAAAAGAAACACTAGCTGCTCGATGGCAAGTAGGAGCAGTAATGGTGGCCCAACTCCTCGGACTGATCACAATCGGAATCATCATGCACAGCTTCAGCCAAGACAATCTGTCTGTGGGCGGCTGCAAATGCTTTTCCGCATTCTGGTGGTCATGGTTCAGCAATTGCCCGACAGGACATCCAAACCACGTCTTTCCATTCTGGATCTACTATAGTTTGAGATGCCTGAGTACTGTGCACTCGTGGTTCCTCTCGATGAGCAAGACAGCATCATACGACAAGGCACTGAGGTGGGAAGATGACAATCTCTCACGACTGTGCAGGTCCTGTCGAGATCGAAACCACAGCGATGATCCTAATTCCGATTGCGAATGCGACCCCTGCACCAAGTCTTCTTGTAAGAACTGCGGAAGGATTGCTTGTTGTCCAGAAAGGAAGATGCGGTGCGAACCTTGCCCTGACTGCAAGCAGTGTGAAAGCTGCAATCATATGAGCTTCGAATTTGAGTCGGCATACATGAAGCTAGGCTTCAGGATGCATTCGGAGCTCCCGACCACAGTCAGTCAGTTATATCTAGAGCATGGCGCCTTCGCCTGCTTGAGCCTGGTGGCTGCTGAACGCACCATCACGTTACAGTCAGTTCGCCTGACATCACCTGTTTACTCGATTGGGCAAATCACTCCCATCGTGATTGCTGGGTTGACCATTCTGCGTGTTGTCTGGGTTACGTCGATGGAGCTTCATAAACAAAATCGATAGAAGCAGAGGTAAAAACAATAAACTTAGGCTTGGGTACCAGACTTCCAAAATATCATTTTCTCTTAGTAAATTCTTTTCATTGATTTACATGCTGTTGTGCTATTATCCTCATAATATCTAACAAGAATTAGACAATAACTTTCTATTTGGCCCTGCTGCTATGTCCTCAAACCCTGTTTATTATTGCCTCTGATTGAATGGGATCCTCGATTGCCGCGTTCAGATGTTCAATGCCAGTCGGTGTTGTCTTTCGTCTCCAAGATGGGGACGGCTGATGTGTTTGCAGAAGTATATCTGGGTGGTTAGGAAAGCTAAAGGGGATGGAACAGAACACTCAAGCCCGGCTCCACGGTGACTACGCTTCCACCTGGAAGCGCTCATTTTGTTCTCAGATAGCGAAAGTATTTATTTTCGTCTTTAAAATTGGGATTCCCTCCGACATCATGAGTGTCCAGTCCCAGGAAGTGATGAAGCCTAAGGGAGAAGAAGACCAGACTTGCCTGGGCACTGAGGACATCGACCTTGGCTTCCCGGAGGATGCCGAGCTTTAATAAACCCTGTACCGCGATGTCGTGGGCAAGCATGTGAACATCTTTCCATCCATACCACATCCGCTTTGATGGTGGCAATGCAATCTATTTGCATCTTGTACACTATGCCGTACACTTCCCGGGATTCTTTCGTAAAGGCGTGATATAGTAGAAGTGTCGACACCGACAACCAGGTATCCAGTACAGCAAGTGCTTGGGGCCGGGCTCTTCGTACCGGAATGGTTCAAGTCCATCGCTACCTTCCAACAGCTTCGACACTTGACCTTCAAGATAGAGGTAGTTCTTCGCATTAGGAATCTTCTCTCGTAAGAGCTCCACGACCCTCATGCATGAGACTTGCCGGGATACTTCCGGCTCAGGATTTGGTCCAAGTCTTCGGCAAACACCTCTGCCGGTTTTCCGAGGCTTATCTCTAACTTGCAGGGCCCAGAACAATTCAAGTCAGATGACTCGATCTGAGTATTCTAATCTCATTGAACCTGAACTTTCCCTATAAGTCGCTGAACATGCATCGGCGAACTTGCGGTGGGGACCTCGGCTGTGAGAAACTCGCCGATCAGGGGCCCCACGAGCGGCTCTGTGCGGCGTATTTTTATCAAAAATCAGTTCGCCGACGGTTGTGCTTCGCCTGCGTAATACATGCAGCATGGATTGGTTATTAAACGAGGAGGGTCTCAAGTTGGCCGAAGCTGAACCTCGTCTACAGGTATCACATCCTGTTGGCTCGTCACACGCTGGGTTACCCCGGTCCATTTGACCAACAGTTTTGTTGGTGACGACTTAAACCCCGGCAGGGGGGAGTTTACATGGTTGGATGTAATTATCTTGTGTTGACCTACGGACTGATGATGTCCTTGATCTGGGACGGCCTAGAACTGGTAGCCTGTACCACCTCTACATTCATCTTTTCCTTGTACAACACTGGTGATTCTACTGTCCGGCCAGTCTTGATGAGCTCTGTGGCTTGTATAAAGAATGACTCGATGCGTAGTATGACAGGTCGGAGAAGAACCTTAGCTGCAATGTCTTCCGTTGCCCCGAGACGCTGTAATGACAGGTGGAATTTTTCGAGTAGTCGATATGCCGCTTCTACATCACGCGGCTCCGTCGCTAATAGAAACAAGTAGATGAGAAAGTTTCCACATAGGATCAACTGAGATCGGGCATCTGGTTTGGTCAGTCAAGGATCAGTAGCCTTGATCGGGGAACTTACGACGACCCCAGAAGCTTGTCAGCTCGTTGTCTGTGATGTACGCCATGAAAGCGGTAAAGTTGTCAAACTCTGCTAATGCCGTGGACAACCATCTTCGGAGATTTGAACCAGGGGTTGCTTTTGCCGCTTTCGTGGCTGGGTACATGAGCCCACGGAACAAGAGTACGTGGGTGGCGTAGTATGATAAGTGAAGCGGGCCTGTTTTTGTGTAAGAGGATGCAGGTTTCGGCCAACTTGGAGGGACTCACCGTTGGAAGTGTTGGGTCCAACGGCCAAGCAGCTCGGCATGAGGCTTGGCCATTCCCTTAGCTTTTCGCGTATCGGTATGAGTTGAGTACGTGTCTGCACCGTTGCTCTGACGCCACTGGAGATGCATTAGAAACGGCTTGTATGTCGAGTTTGGCTTGACTAACCAACTACAATCCAGGATGACACGCGTATCTCTGGCAATATTAATCATCTCGAGGAAGCGAACTCCGTCAGGCACGCGGAAAGACGTGTTACAAGGATCAACCATATGATGCAAGTCCAGAGGAAGGTCTTCATCAGACCGGAGATCCTCCAAGTCCGGAGGTGGCGTGGTGAATGTGTCGGCGGCGATGTGTGGTGGGTTCCCATGGCAAACGGCTGACCAGCAGTCAGTAAAGTAGGTGGCCCACCAGAGCTTCCTCCGCAGCTTCTTTTCCCATGGAGCAATGCTCCATTTGGCAGGGTCTTGATGAAGACCAATCATCTGGGCAGCAGCTGTGGCCTGCGCCGCCATGATCCAGGTATATGGAGTTTCAACACTATCAATGTCGGGAGGAACCATGTGCATTAGCAGCAGGGAAGCCTGTAACCTCCAGAGGTTCGGCGACTCGAGCTCTCGCCTAAGAGACTCTTGAGCATGGTTGATGAGGTCATGTTGCTGGAATGGACAAGGGCCTTCGAGGGATGGGTCCTTTCGCCAAAAGACACAGGCCAAGGCGTAAACGGCGCCCCGCAGCGACGAGGGGATATCGAGCTTGGCAGTGAGATATTGGCGAAGGAAGCGACCCTTGGAGATGACGGGAAAGGCGGAGTGGACGTGTCGGAAATACAGCCGGACGAGAGCTGGGCCGTGGGGCCAGACAAAGCTCTCGATGGCATCGGATGCGGCTTGCTTAGCCTGGTTCTTGTGTGCGGGGAACTCATCTTGCAGGAGAAGAAAGTGAATGGGGTGGTCATCTGGGTCTTGTCCGCCGGGGTAGACCTGGACGAAGCTGGCGTCAATGCCTTCTCGTTCACTCAGGAGGAGAGATCTGAAAGCGTCGAGAAAGTAGGGGTCCTGCTCGGCGGCCAATCCCATGGCATGCGTCGTCTTGTCGGGTTCATCCTCAAGAGTGTGGACAATTTCGTCTGCTGGGTCCTGCATCGGCGAATCGACGCCAGCCGACGCCACAGACTCTTGGCTGACAGGTCCTGGTCCTGATTGGCGGACGAGGCCGTCATGGACGACAGCTGCTGATTCGGCTCGTTGAGGGTTGCTTTCAGATGCGGCTGACGGTGATATGGCAGAGATCGACGGTGACGCTGGGCTGGAGCTCGATGGAGGAACGCTCTGCGTGTTTGCTCGAGGTGCCATTGACATGGCTTCTGGGTCCGAGAGCGATTGACACACTAGCCCTCGGCTCTTACAAAAGAGGCCTGTTTATCGTTAGTAGCAGTTTCGTGTCCGTTGTGCGGGCCCGGCTGCTGCTCACATGGTGGTTCGCTGGTGATAACGCAGGCCGTTTTCCGTCGACGACACGCGTCACACGGCCTGTTCTTACGGCTCCGGGGTTTACGGGCCTGGCCAAACTTGCTTCGGATGGTGAATTTGCGGGGGGGTGCGAGGGTTCCCGATCCCGTTCCCGCTCCGCGATCCGGCGCGTCGGTACCCGTGAGATTCTCCATCCTGGTCGCGCCGGTCCGGTTCCCCACGCGCGGCTGGATGTTGACGAGAAGGGGGAGGGAAGATGTCTGTCGGCGAAATCACGCGACTGGGGGAGGGGGACACGGGTACAGATAAGTTGGCCGAAAGGAAAAAGGAGTGTGGTCCAGGCTTTTTTTTTTCACTCTCAAGTTGGCCGATGTTACTTTGTGGCCCCGGCGAACACCGGAATGTGTGTTGACTGGGAAATGAAGGGAGCCAAGAGGAGAAAGATGGATGACTAACGAAGATCACGGGAACTAAGGTTTGGCATTAACCCAAGACGGAGAAGGAGACCGAAAGGGGTTGACGATGGATATTTTGGTGGAGATGAGAACATGGGTGTTTGAAGGACTTCAATTGTTTGTGCGTATTATTCGTATAGAGAACCCAGATACTCCGTATTCCATTGGATGTCGTTACTAATCTCGTAGACTAAACTTGGTGCATTCTTATCTAAACAGACGTCGTCACCGATTCCACTCCCTTGCGAGGATCTCGTGGAGGGGAAGAATCCTCAATCGGAGTCCCAGCCTCGGCATAAGTAATATCCCAACGACCATGATACAGCTCCTGTACTTCCTTGGCAGATGGGCTTTCTTGAACGAAAGCATCAAGCTTCGCATCCGGGACGAGTCGATGGAGCAGAGTATACACAAATGCGCTCGCAATGAAGCCATACATGTAGTTGAGATAGTACAGCTCAGTGGCGCCATCGGAAATTGAGATGGAGAGGTTGACGGCCGCGATGAAGCCAGGGAGAAGAGGTGCGACACCGACAATCCACTGTGTCAAAATTAGTACATGTTGTTTGACAAAAATGGGAATACATACTGCGATTGGGGCGCGCCAATTGAGGCCCTTGTAGTACCAGTAGACACTGTTGCTGTCGCCAGTGTACAGGTCATCCACATTCACCTTCATCTTGGCCACCAACATATAGTGTGCGACCATCAGTCCAGTCATCGGGGCAAGAAACACGCCATATCCAGATAACACTGTCAAGAAAGTTGTGGCTGTGTTGACAAGACGCCAAGGGTTGACGACCGGGCTGAGGAGGGCCACGATGTAAGCTCCTCGTCGAATGTTGATGTACTTGGGAAATGTGGAGGCCAAATCCATGCCACCGGATAGTGCGTTCCCGGGGAGGTTGCTACCAAGCTGTGAGATGGCCAATGCCAGCCCAGCAAAGAAGACGGCTGCACGGGTTCCAGCATCATTGTCCTTTGCAAGGAGGCCAACGAAGAGAGTGGGCGGGTTCCAGATGGGCTCGCCCATACGCTTCTGAGTAGCGGCTGTGACCAGAATGCCAATGACAGAAGCGATAATGCTGTAGAAAGGGAAGGCAAAAGCCTGTCCCCAGATAGCATCACGTGGGCGGCGAGAGAGACGTGCATAGTCGTTCTGGTTGAGGATTCCAGCCGCGATAGAACCAACAGTCGACATGATGCCGGAAATCATGAGCCAAACAGTACTGCGGGGACCTCCAGTCACTGGAATATCTGTACCCGATTTGAGGGTATCTCCAAACCCATCTGGTCCCATGGTGGCCAAAGCCCAGATGAAGAGGACCAGGAAGAAGATCAGAGTGACGGTGCTGGCAAAGTAAAAGAACTTTTCAATGCGGTGAGGTCGAATCCAGAGAAACGGAAGGCTGACGATGCAAAAGACGACATATGACACAAACTGGGCGGATGTCATGCCCGTGCTGGCGGGGATGTGGTTTGGGATGTGCTTCTCGAGGTTGGGGTCCCACGAGAGGAGCATCAAGTAGGTGCATTCGCCTCCGACCCATGATTGGAAGCCGTACCTAGTAATGTGAGCAAACGCAAGAGAAACAAAACGTGTATACTAACCAGACTGGTATTCAGTTAGAATTATCATCGATGAGGGGAGTAGGGAGAAAGGCTCACCAAATGAGAGAAAGATGCGGTTCCAAATGACAAATTGGGCGCCCCATGTGCCCCAAACAGCTCGACTAAAGACGGGAAACCCAACTACTAGAATTAGTATCTCAGCCTTGCGATGGTGGGTCGAAACATACTATGGTAGTAGGCTCCAGCAAGGGAGCTGAGGATGAGGGCAACGGTGGCGATGATGTTGCCAATGATGATGGCTACAAAGGGTCAGACCAAGAAAACAGATACAAATGATCAATTGATACTCACCGATAATAGCCTGCCACCAATTAAGACCCAAAGGAATAAGAGCACTGCCAGTAAGATATGTGGCGATATTGCAGTTGATCAACAGCCCTGCGAAGCGAAAAGGAAAAAAACCTTGTCAGCCTTGTCCTCGCCACAACAGAAAAAAAAAACGCGTGACACGGCAACGCACAGAAGTTGTGAAACGTCAGAAACGTCCATGTACGTCTCTCGGACCCGACAGGTCGGACATCCTCGTTCTGCAAGCATGGTTAAGATCAGTCACACACACAAACAATTGCACAAATGCAGGGCAGGGGATGGG
>JABCKE020006581.1:0-10349 GCA_013186425.2 Fusarium sp. NRRL 62610 | reverse complement strand
TTCATCATACACAAGCCCTCAGTTTCCAATCTGCACAACAACCTTTCCAAAGTGCTTCCTATCCCACTGATACTGATAAGCCTCCTTAACCTGCTCAAAAGAAAAGATCTTGGTATCAACAACAGGCTTCATCTTGGTCGAATCAATAGCACGGTTCATCTCCTCAAACTGAACCTTGGATCCAACAAAGATACCACGAACAATGCACAGATGGTTGAGAGCTGCCATCAATGGGGGTTGCTCGTCCGATGAAGTGAGGAATCCGATTATGGTGATGACTCCGCCGAGCTTAATGCCCTTGAGTGACTGCGCAATGCTGGCTGCGCCGCCAACCTCGAGGATGTGGTCGAAGCCTAGACTCTTGGGTGTCAGGGCTCGTGCGGCTTCGCCCCAGTTAGGTGTCTCGCGGTAGTTGATGACGTGAGAAGCACCCAGTTTCTTGAGGGCGTCAACCTTGTCGTTTGATGATGTAGTGGCCACAACGGTGGCTCCGGCAGCGACGGCAAACTGGATGGCTGCGAGACTCACACCACCGGTACCTTGGGTTAGAACCCAGTCACCAGCCTTGACGGCCTTGGACTGCAGTCCATAAAGAGCATTCCATGCCGTCAGGGGGGCACAAGTCAGAGTGCTCGCTTCAATGGCGTTCAGTGACTGCGGTGCCTGAACAAGACCGTGTTCAGGGAAGACACCGTAGTGACGTAGTGTTCCGTCAACAGCACCTCCAAGGCCACTTCCCACTCCTTCAGGAGTGATTTCACCACTCTGGTGAAGTTCGTTGAAGAGTGTGCAGACTCTATCACCCTTGGCAATGCCGGTGACCTTGGGGCCAACCGCCACGGCAATGCCGGAAGAATCCGAGCCAGGGACAACAGGCAGGTTCAGTGCGAAAGGGTAGAGTCCCTAAAAAAGTTAGCAACCATTTTCTAGCAGGGTGTCATTGGTCTTACCATTGGAATGGCAAGATCTCTATAGTTGAGAGAGACAGCCTCAATCTGAACCAAGACATCATGGTCGCCAAGCTTAGGGAGAGGAACACTCTCCTTCAGTTCCAATCCATCGAAGCTGTTAGAGTTGATTTCCCGGATGGACCAAGCTCTGGTAGAAGTAGGAGTAGCCATTGTGACTTTGTAGAGTGTAGATTTATTGAGAAGAGTGTTGTGAATGTTGAGATGGATGTTGTTTGCTTGTTGCTGTATTCATTTTGGAGACAACCAGACCGTCTTATTTATACACAAGCTGGCCTCTGTAATATAGGATGATCGTGTAAGTCGAGTTTGACTTCATGTCTATTTCCAATACACACTGTTGTTGATGTCGGACGCTACGGATAACCCCTGCTCGCTGCCCTTCATGACGTGAGTCGGGAGCTGTCCCGGCCCCACTCATCCGGCACCGATGAAAGCTACCTTTGTGGGTGAGTTCATGTGTGCATGTAAAACATGCGCCCTACCAGTTGCGCTTACTCAATCAATGCTCGGGAAATTTACATAAAATTTCCATGGATACCAACACTCGGAGGCCTTTGTAAATTCTCCTTGCGCACCACCACAAGATGACGAAGCACGGAGGTCAGCCGAGTGCAAGGACCCCAATATCCTGGGTTTCGTCATTTTAATGCATCCATTGATTCCTAATGCCAATGATATCTCCAAAAATTCCATCAGCTGCAATAGTCAAAGGCACAGCTATTAACATATGATAACATAAAAGCCCAATCCAAAACAAAGCATCTAGATCCCAGAGCTCCGTGTGCAGGTATCGGCCGACCCCTGCTAGCTCATATTCATCTCTGAAGCTATTCCCAATACAGACGTAGTTCAAAGCTTGACAGGTCCTTCTCAAAGAACATCCCCCACCCACGGCCGACCCTTGTTCAGATTGTAAGTCAAGCACACTAACTACAATTCTTCATCGTCCATTCTACTCAATGCATTCTCCAAATCAACTGGCTCCAGGATCCTGCCTCAACTGCAGGCGTCAAAAGCAGCGATGTGATAGGCTCCTCCCGCAATGCTCCCGCTGCACCTCGTACGTCTTTCATTCTCCACCATTCTCTAAGCAGCACTGATCATGACACAGAAAGGCGATTGCTTGTGATTATAAAGCAACGACTACCTCCCAGTCAAGTCCCTTTTCTCCTGGAACGCAGGTAGAGGCTGCCGAGCTGGTGCATCTTCGAGATTCATGCAGTTTCGACTTATCCCTGGTAGCCGAACGCTACTTGGTATGGGCAGCTTGCACGAGTGACGACGGTGTGGGTGAAGAAGGTAGCCATGCTCAGCCTACACTATCTACACTTATACAAGACATATTCAGTACAGGCGGCGTAGACCTGCCAACTACGATTGAGACCTACTTTGCCATTGCGCACAGCTGGCTTCCAATATTGGACAAGGACCAACTATATCTTGATATAAATCACCTTGTCGGATACATAGGACATCAAAACGATGTCCTTGCACTTTTACTTCTTTGCATCTATATCTTTATCCAACAACCATGTCAGCACCCAAACCATTCAGTCAAGTCCACCTTACACCGCACTGCCAGACGCCTATTCTTTCTCCTTCAAACATCAGGCCATAACTCGAACATTGCCCTGCTCCAATCTGGTCTTTTGCTAGTTGCATACGAACTTGGCCATGGCATAAGCAAAGATGCCTATGGGACTCTTGGTGTGTGCACGAGTCTCGCACAGCAGCTCAGTCTAGGTGCCAAGTTGAACAGCTGTGGTCAAGACAACGGACAAAGAACTGCGATAACACAACTGGATCTCTGTTGGAGCGGGATCATACTTCTTGATAGGTATGTATCATGAGCAAGCAAACTTAACTGATGAATATACCAATGACGATTATAGAACCATCATGCTGTCCGACTTTGAATACAGTATCCCACAATCTGTTGGCTTCAACCACATATTCGCAAGTGCCGCAGTTAGAAAAGCCTCAGATGAGGATCTCTTCGGTGACGATTTGCCTCGCAAGTTTGTGGCACGGGCACAAGTTGCTATGCAGATTGGCAAGATACTCGACACCATGGTAAACTCAGATCCAGCACAGAGAGAAGAAGCAGAAACAAATCTCCACAGGCTACTAAGCTCCGTCATAACAAGAACACAGGGCCAGTCATTTCCACTATGTGAGACAGTAGCCATGTCTCTCAGGCAAGTGTCCTCTCTCGGTTAGGAAGTATGCTTAGGCTGACATTATGAGAAGTGCTTTGGCCGTCTTGTACTGTCTTCACAACACACCGATATCCGCTCTCAGCAGTCCAGCAGCATATTCTTCTGTTCAAAGCGTGTATAACATGGTGTTTGACACATTTCACACTGAGGGAGAGATTGTTCGAAACAGAGGTTGGAGTAATACCAGTCGACCCTGTTTTCTGGGGTTATGCTGCTTGCAGGGGGCTGCTATCCGGATGGATCGACTGTACGTAGACGGCCTTGCAGGTGAGCAATTAAAGGAACTACGAAGCACTCTTGAATCATTCAGTACTCGTTGGAAACTCGGAGGTAAAACCCAATCCCTTTTTTCTAGCAGACAGTTTCTAATAGATCGATAGAGTCTTTCATGGAGGCATTAAACGCCGGGAGAGAGGATATTATAGGGTAGATAAAGTCGGACACCGGACATTATTTTAACACCCGGTATCCGAACCATCATCAAGAAAACTGGGTCAAGTCGTCAGCTCCATCACCAAAACAGGCAACACCGGTCGCTAAAAAGACCTCCGACCCCCGGATTCATCACATTGAACATCCCCTTACTTCCGGACCTCGCGACTTTATTCAACCTCCGTAGTACTTCTCGTTTAGTTATTTTTCGGAAATATCACTCCTTTTGTTTAAACTTTACCTTCTTGGCGTCAACTCGTGCCTTCATTTGTGTGTGTCGCCATGGAAGACTGCCTCGTCAGTCGGAGCGGCGAAAGCGCCCGGTCCGGTTCTGAACAGACCAAGACGAGGGCTTGCGTTAACTGTGCTCGATTAAAGATGAAGTGTCAGTGGCCTAATTCAGGTGCTGGAAGATCAGAGAATAGTTGTTCAAGGTGAGAAACAATCCCGTTGCCGGAAAAAAAAAAGACAGAAACTTATTGTCGCAGGTGTTCTCGAATGAAGCTGGATTGTCGAGTACCAGAAACAACACAGAGGAAAAAGCGCGGAAAGTCAACGTACGTAAACCTCACTCACCTGATACATCTCACTGACATTCTCATAGAAGAGTAGCTCAGCTAGAGAAAAAGATTGATGGCATTGTCTCTCTTCTCGCTGCCCAGAAAGGCCTCTCCCCCTTGACACCAGAAAGCCCCCAAGATGTACCAACACAGCAACATCCAATCACTGAAGACATCCAGACAATTCCCCTAGCTACTGATCGCCTCCCACCGTCTATCGTTGGACGTCCTGATGATGACTATGCAGACCTGGAACTATTCCCAGGCTTCCGAATCACTCACGATGAGGCATCGAAACGGTTAGAGGTGTATCGTCGAGACTATGTTCCCGAGTTTCCCTTTGTGCCCATGCCGGATTCGCTTGCGTCTCATGAGTTTTATTCCGAGTCGCGATTCTTGTTTTGGACTATTTTGGCTGTTGTTTCGCCGCTCAAGGAGAAAGTGCAGATGGACTTTAAGGCTTGGTTTCGCAAGTATCTCGCTGAACATGTAGTCATGGGTCAGGAGAGGTCATTAGACATTCTTCAGGGGATACTAGTCTACCTAGCGTGGTAAGTGGATTGTTATAGGAGTGTGGTTGAATACTAACTAACTCTTCCAGGAACGACTTTCACTTCTATGGAGATCTCCAGGTCACCAGCATTATCCAGCTGGCCATTGGTCTTATAGTTGACCTGAGATTAGACAGGCCAGCTGGTGCTATTCTTGGTGCTCCGCGAAGCTTGCTAGGAGATGCGTGGACTTCAATGGGCAAGCCTTGCTCCAAGATCAAGACAGATCAATCGTCACAAGACAAGAGAGCTGTGCTGGGGATGTACTACATAACAGCCATGTAAGTCACAGCAATCTCTCTTACCGATAAAAACTGACACACCTAGACTGAGTTCATTCTTCAAAAAGAACACCATCGTACCGTGGAGCAACCACCTCTCGCAATGCTGCGACCACCTCATCGAGGCACGCGAGTACGAGTCCGACCTGTACCTCGTAGCTCTCGTCAGGATGCAACACCTAGCTGAGCGCGGCTTTAGCGCAATACCTACGGTGGAGTATCTAGATCCTACTCCCTCAACCTTTAGAGGTCATGTTGCCATGACTATGAACAATGTCCAACGCGAGCTGGAGCGGCTTTCCAAGTTTCAGCCGGACTCTGTCAAACAGAACCGTAAGTACACACACCCCTCGACACTTCACATGTATTAACAGTGTAAAGATGCATTCTGGGCTCACTACTATACCTTGCTCGTCCGTCTCTACGAACCCACCATCCTAATGCGACCAGCCCCCCTCAACACCTCAGACGGAACCCTCTCAGAGCCACTCCAACACTCGGAATACATGTGGAAATGCCTCGAAGCAGTAGCAGACTCATTCAAAGAGCAACTCGCCATCCCAGCAGCACAAATGTCCACCCTCCCCGTGACGGTCAACTGCGTCCTAGCCTTTGCAACCGTAACAGCTTCACGTCTCATCCTCTCCGAAAACTCACCAGACTGGGACACAAGCCTAGCTCGACGACACCTAAATTTCCATGTTATACTGAAAGGATTAAGCGATCAATTTGAAGCAGCAGATCAAGAAGCCCTCCGTCTCGATCGACGCCGTCGCGTAATGGAAGACGGAAGCAGCGTGTTTCTAAAATGCAGCTTCAAAGTCCGTTGGATCCGACAATGGTACATGAGCAAGATACCTCAGGAAGAACAGCAAGAGAATCAGCAGCAGCAGCAGCAGCAGCAACATGTGGAAACTCCAAGTGCGGCGTTGGCGCAGCAGCCGCCGAGTGTGGTTGAGCCTCCTCCGGACTGGGCGGCTAATTTCCAGTTTGATGATGATTTTTGGGCGGATTTGATGACGGGATATGATGCTGATGCTTTGGATACTTCGCTTGCTAGTGTTGCGCCGGCGCATTAGAATTGAAGACTTGCAGGTCAGGTTTATTTGTATATTAATTGGGTTATATCTGGGTTATTGAGATATCCATAGACGGGCTTGGGTCATAGACAGCCCTACCATTATCACCACTTTTCATCACTTCAGGGCACTAAATACAACTCGGCTCTAGAAAAGAAACACCTAATCACTTCTTTGTGTAACAAGGAATCATCTTCATACATGCATGCAACCTGACTAAAAGCAATTCCGGCGCCGACATCCCCCGGCTCCGTTGGCGGGTCAGGGTCAGCCTCACCGAGTTTCATTTCCCGACCGCCGGGTCCCCCTCATCTGCCGGTAGATCCCCTCAACAAAAAAGTAACAGAAGACACTATTCACAGTCTTTCAACCTTCAATTGAGTGCCAATTGATCAGATATACATTCGACTCAATATCATAACGACGAAATGGCTCAGAAACCAATTCGCGATTGGGTCTACTTGGCCATCATCTCGGTGCAGCTCTTTGGCATGTTCGGTATGTAGCTGTTCTGTTGTCGCAACTATTCTATTGAGCTTTGTGTGTTTATGAGTTGCCCGGCTCAACTGAGAACGATCCCCTCGTAACTCAATGCTTGATACTAACATCTCCAGTCCTCGACTTCACTCCTCTCTATCCAGACTCCCTCTACGGCAACCCCTCAGCACCCTTCCACTTCCTCACCATCATCCGCGACACCTACCTCAAGGTCTCGGGTGATCCCTTCTTTGGAGACAAGTTCGTCGGCGATTGGTTCCATGGCTTCCTCTGGCTCGAGCTGCTCGTTCAGTGCCCTCTGGCCATCTACATCGTCTCCCAACTTTCCTCCAAGAGCCCATCCTCAGGCCCGACTGAGCTTGCTGGTCTCGCGTTCGGCTGCCTCACCGGCATGGGCACTGTCGCATGTGTTTCTGAGCTGATCCCCATGGGTCCGGAGCTTGTCTCAGAGGAGCACAAGACGAACCTTCTCTACGGAACTTATCTTCCTTTTCTGATCATTCGTAAGTCTTCACACATGCTTCATATGGGTGTAAACTAATGCTTAAAAGCCGGTGTCATGTCCGTTGATATGTACACAAGGCTTCTTCGTCGTGTGAGCACCAAGGCCAAAACACAGTAGATGAAAAGGCAACAGGAATAAGATTGTACAGAGCCCGCATATGAATTATCACCGGGCTTTCAGATTACATGTTCCCAAAAACAACTCCCAAGATCCGTCCGTCCATAAGACTCCAGAAATGCACACGAATGAACAGCCAAAAAAGAAGTTCTAGTCTATTCTCTTATGTTGCTGCTTCGAGTATCCCCATCCATTGCCCACACTGTTGATCCCGTATCCTAGGGGAGTCGCACCGCCGAGTGATCGCCCCTTGAGCCTCCTTGGCAATACGACGCCTAGTGTGTACATGGCTGCGACTAGTACGCCGGCGCCGAACGATACGAGACTGTAGAAGACGGTGCTGGCGTAGATGTGTCCGCCCAAGCCCTGCCACTCAACGCGACCCTCGGTCTTGGGTAGTGCGGGTGTAGGGAACCAGCGCACTGAAAGGCTCAGAGGTAGAGGGTCGCCGATAACGAGCTTCCTCGTGAAGGAACCCTGTAGGTGGCTCAGGGGACTCGTACTGTATGCGATGGCTGAGTCGAGTACGCCGCTATCGTGGGGATGCAGGTGGTGCTTAGGCGTGCTATGCAGCAAGACGTTCATGTGTGTGCTGACGTGCATGTGGCTCAGTTGAAGTGTTCCAGCGAGGGCGAAGACGAGAGGGATGTACTGCCTCTCAGGCAACTTCTCGCCGACGACCTCAACCTCAGGAGCCGGGCGCGAGGGAAGACGACATGACAGGGGCGCGTCCGAGTGGATATAGAACTCGAGGAGGTGGAAGAAGGGATCGTCGACGATGGGGATGGTACAGTTGGTCTCGCCTTCAGTACCGTAGTTAAACTCGAGAGGACGACCGGTCTCGTTGCAAACGGGGAAAGGAATCCATTCGATTTCGTGCTTTTCGTTTTCGAGGTGTTCGCCCGTTTCCCTTGACAAGTCAGCCAACTATAACAGCAGTTTGAAAAATAACAGAAACGTACGAGCTACGACTCATGCACTCGACAGGAATCGAAGCACCATAAAGATAAGAAGGAAGCCCTTCCTCATGAGCAGCAGCGACCAGGGGCGACAATGCGCCAAGGACAACAGCCCAAGTCAAGGCTGCAAACAACATTTTAGAGAAAGCGGCGCAAGAGGTACAGACTTGACAGCTTGAAGCGCCGGGGCAATCAAGATCATGACATGGCTTGATCAAAAGGTGCTTGCGTACGTTCTTTCTTTTGCCAAGCGCCAACCTCTCGCGCCGGTTGAACAATGTGGAGATGCCACCCTGGTTTGAAATGCTGATGGTGGATCACGTGGTTTAGGTGATCCAGGGGGAGGAGGGAATGTTGAAGATGTAGGGCAACGTGTGACGAATGTTGATATTAGAGAATGGTAAATTGGGTCTTTTACTACAGTCTGTTTCATGTCTCGCGTCTTTTTGATTCATTATATGCAACAAGGTACGTTGTCTTGGGCGCTTAACCCGACATCACCTCAATTGGCACCCTTACCTCCACTAAGAGCCAGTCAACACTAACACCAGTGTTGTGACATTCAGGTTAGAGAAATAGGCACGCAAGACCTAGGTAGTTCAGTCCATGATTTTGAGTATCGAAAAGAGAAATACCATTATCAAGAGACATCTAGTTTAGCTTTCCAATATTTACCCCTATCCTGTTGCTCCGGATGGCACCATTCAACGGCCCTCTGGTGTCTCCACTGACTGGACCTTTGTATGCCCTCACCCTTTGTCGTTTCAATCGCTTCTTAACGACATGCTATGGCTTGCACTACAACTTGCGATTCAGTATGATAATAGCGTACACCAGGGAGGTAGACAGTCGCAAGAATATCTGCATAGCCGTTCGAGAGTAACGTCTCACTTATACATCATCACGGCGCCCGGGGGACGGGCCGTTTCTGTTCCAGCTCACCCAAACTTTCACACCGATAACGATCCCGTTGCCGAAGTATAATAGCATGTTTGTTGTCTCGACTTGGACTTTACCTGGGGTAACCTGCCTTCGTAGATACGATACGTGGTTTGCTGATTGATGCATGAGTGAGACGAAATAGGGCTCCCATTCAGAGGTTTGACACTGCAACACGAGTTCGTTGGCGTTCTTCGATATATGAAACAGACTCGAAAGTAACCGTTCACCTTCAAGTGCCATGGAAAGACTAATGTATACCAAAGAAGTGCGGGCCTACTATTGCATCGAGTTTGCGAATGCCACGTTCCACATCGTTGATCACCCCAACACAGGCAGGATCCCTTTCAGTTTCTAGTATCAAGGGTCCGAAGATATCGTATATAGAATTAACTTCTAGGTTTCGTAAAAAATGGTGAGTCTTCACTCTGCCTTCTTCGGTGAGTGACAAGTGTTGTGACATTCGGCTCCAAGCGCTTCAAGGCCGGTGCCCAGATCAGTCGAGGCTTGCAAACCAATAACATTCGTTCAGTCTTCTAATTCTAAGCATCTCTTTAAATATCCCCTAAAACTGCTGCCTAGCGCTCTGTCTCACGCTGTGCGAGCGCAGGTAACGAGGCCTTGTGATCGCCAACAGGCAGCAGATGTTACTATCCTTCCGTGCAAACAAGCCATCCCAGTTCCCCATGTTACCAATCAGAATCACTCAACCTTTCCCGTCATGCAAATAACCTTCCACTCAATATCCCACCCCTTCCCTTCATACTTCACCTCCAAATGTCTCCTCAACAACTCCCTAACCTCCTCAACAGGATGCTCCCTCCTCGTCTCCTCACTCCAAGCGGTATTAATCAACCAAACAAGCATCATACCAAACGACATGACAAACTCCTCCGCATTCTTAATGTGGTAAGTTCCAGGGTTAGTCGTCACCTGAACGTCGACGAACCCTTGGCTCTTTAGGTGTTGCTCGATCCACTCGGGATCTGTCCAGTCGCCTTGGTTGTGCATTTGCATCTTTACTTCTTTTAGGAAGGGAGCTTCGAAAGGGAATGATTCAAAGGCTGATCGGACGTCGGGTTGCCAGAAGACGTTGGTTTTGTGAAAGGTTGTGGCACCGAAGATGCCGCCCGGTTTGAGGATGCGCTTGGCGTCTGGACATTGTCAGAACTTTCTCGAGGGTTTGAGATATTGAACTTACCAGCTAGTACTGCATCGGGATCTGGGATGATGTGAAG